>JAPQNM010000041.1:5985043-5997543 GCA_029783475.1 Metacarcinus magister | reverse complement strand
ATGAATGAATGTGTGAATAAATGAATAGATGAATGGATAGTTTTATTTGTTTATATAAGAAAGTAAAATATGTGTGTGTGTGTGTGTGTGTGTGTGTGTGTGTGTGTGTGTGTGTGTGTGTGTGTGTGTGTGTGTGTGTGTGTGTGTGTGTGTGTTCTGACTAGCTAGCAATGATGGATTTATACTGTCTGTAGGAAACACTGAACCAATACATTCTGGGTTTTCCTTTCCCTCTCCCTCCAACTCACTGCTTCTCTGTCCCTGCAATTCCTTCCCACGGCTCCCCTTCCCACCTGTGTGCTTCCACCTGCCTGCTGCTGCTGCTGCTGCTGCTTTGTTGTTCTGCCTCGGCGAGAATACCTTCCCTTTAATACATTTGAATATTGTTATCAGATTTAATTTCCTTTTTCTTTCCAACTCGTGAATTTTTATACAACTGCTTCCTTCCTTCTGTCTGTGTGTCTATTTGTCTATCTGTTTATTTCTTTCTCTATTTTTTTGTTTCTCTCTCTCTCTCTCTCTCTCTCTCTCTCTCTCTCTCTCTCTCTCTCTCTCTCTCTCTCTCTCTCTCTCTCTCTCTCTCTCTCTCTCTCTCTCTCTCGTTCTCCTGCCTGTGGGTCAGTTAGTCATCATTTGCATCTTTATATTCTATTTCCATACCTAACCTTTTTACCAGAACTTGCATCATATTAACACACATATTTTTTATTTAGTTATTTCGAAACCAGCCTCAAATTACGTGCGGTTTTATGTATTTGTTTAATTTCCACGTGTTCCGGTGCTGTCAAAAACTATATTGTGTAATGTTACTTCTGTCTATTTATTTATTAATATTTACTTGTTTTAGGTTGTATTTTCAGGGTAATGTTTTTCAGTGAGCTCGCTTTACCTTGCCTGGCGGTGATGTTTGCTTTGGTGTTACACCTTTACACACATTTACACACCTGCGCTAAATCATTGCACCTCTAACACACGACTTGGATATTTGCCACGAACGCCCAGAATCCAATAACAATTCTCCGTCCTCTGTTTCCAACGTTTATCACACCTGTTTCCATTTCCCTTTCGCATCCCGCATCATGGAGCAAGGTGACCTCTCGACCCTCGGTTAAAGGTCATTAGTGGGCCATTAAACCCAATTTCAAACACTCTAATAATTTGTATGGTGCCTTGTGTCCTTAAGGGATTCACTTCATCATTTATTTGTAGCTATTCTCATTTACCTTTTTCCAGTCTGCAAGGTTTAAAACAAATTGTCTTTATTGTTTCAGGTAATGAGACACGAGGGATGAAGGCCTTTGTAACACCGCTGCCGTACCTGTGAGTGTTAATACCTTGTGTTGACGTTGTGTCCTAGAAGTAGCAGTAGTAGTAGAAATAGAAGTAGTAATGGTTGCTGCTGCTGTTGTTGTATTTACTATTGTTGCTGTTGTCATAGCAACGAAGATTCCCTACATCAAGATAGTCACGAGCGTCACTTCTATTCAAATCGGTCGACTGGTGCGCCTCTAGTGACCACAAAGAGCACTATGTCGACGGAAGATGAAAAGACCCGTCCCATGCTCTGCCTTTGTGTTGTTTTGTAACGAACACGCATGCATCTATCTCACTTTGATCCTGTTTACCAAAGGATACACAGCGAGGTGAGTGAGAGTAATATTCTAGTGGAAATACATTTGCTTTAATAACTTGAGTCTGACTGAATGTAAGTGGCATAAATATCAAGCCTTGTATGTTATAATCTCAATCAGTGTTGTGAATAGGATTTTATAACATTTAGTACACTTGTCTAATTGGTTTCCTTCACTCCCCTCAATTGCAGATGATGGCTGGTGATTAAAGGTGAAGGGAAAAGATGTCTCAGGGCTGAAGGGGAAGGGAACGAGGCAATAGCTTAATGTTACACCGCCATGAAGGGCTACACGATATTGTCTGTCATTATTGTTCATTGTAATAGAATAATAAAACAGTTGAATACAAGGTTATATTTCTTTTACGTATTTAGCACTACCATTAATCTTAGGACATGTCATACCGAATTAATCATCATCATCATCATCATCACTCCACGTCAGGGTCAAAGGCTTCTCCTAACACTTTCCACTCATTCCTATCCGCTGTCCGTCTATTCCAGGTCATCCCAGCTTCACGTCGGTTAAAAAAAACATAGCACAGTGAACATTCTAAAACACTGCGAGGGATTGAACTTTCCAGAGGAGCCCGCGGGAGAGGCTTGACATTTCGCGATGGTGTAGTGTTACATTTGTACGTGTTAGTGTTATTTGTGTTGCATTGACCTGATCATGCTAGTGTTGTGTTGTTCCTGGTGGTACAGTATTAGCAGTGGCAGCAGCAGCATCATCATCAGTAGTAGTAGTAGTAGTAAAAGTAGTAGTAGTAGTAATAGTAGTAGTAGTAGTAGTAGTAGTAAAAGTAGTTTATTGTGTTTGCCTTTGTTGTTCTTGTTCTTGTTATTTTGTATACAAATTTCCTTCTGCTTCAACATTATTAAAGGAATCGAGCTTTCCTCTTGTTATTGTGTGTGCGTGTTTTTTTTTTTTGTGTGTGTGTGTGTGTGTGTGTGTGTAATTTGGACTTTTAATTGTGAGTCTTGTTGCTCGAGAATAGGGCAGCGCAGAGCTAAATTTGTTTAGTGTGTGTGTGTCTGTATGTGTGTGTGTGTGTGTGTGTGTGTGTGTGTATGTGTGTGCGTGTGTGTGTGTGTGTGTTCGCAGGGCAGCCAAAACACGTTACGGCTGGTTTTGTGATGAAGTTTTCGGGAACAATAAAGTTTCCCTTGTTTAGTTTGTTCGTTTGTATGCATACGGTGATGATGATGATGATGATGATGATGATGATGATGATGGTGATGGTGGTGGTGGTGGTTAATGAGGTAGTTGTATTATTCTATCCTTTGAAGGCTTTTTTTTTCTCTCTCTCTCTCTCTCTCTCTCTCTCTCTCTCTCTCTCTCTCTCTCTCTCTCTCTCTCTCTCTCTCTCTCTTTCTCTTTCTCTTTCTCTTTTCCCACACTCAGCTGTATGTCACTGGTGTTGACGTCACCTACACCAATATTTCTTTCCCCGCCTTCACCAACCTCACGCCTGGAATGGACTACCTCCAAATGCCCCCCCCCCCTTGCATCCCCTTCCCTCCCCTCCCCTCATTTCCCTTCACATTCCCCCTCCTTTCACTCTCCATCCCTCCCTTCCTCTCCTTTCCTCTCCTCTTCTCTCTCCTCCACTCTCCTGCCTTTCTCTTGCCACTTCATACCTCTCTCTCCCTTTCCCCTCCCTTCCCCTCCCTTCCCCTCCCTTCGCTCATCCTCTCTCCCCTCTCTGTCGACCCCCAAACAAAACCACTGACATGAAGGGGAGGAGAGAGAGACACACACACACACACACACACACACACACACACACACACACACACACACACACACACACACACACACACACACACACACACACACACACACACACACACACACACACACACACACACACATACATATACGCTCACATGCATATTGCACTTTATATAGGATAACAGTTTTTCTCCTTTTTCTTTCGCTATCTCTCTCTCTCTCTCTCTCTCTCTCTCTCTCTCTCTCTCTCTCTCTCTCTCTCTCTCTCTCTCTCTCTCTCTCTCTCTCTCTCTCTCTCTCTCTCTCTCTCTCTCTCTCTCTCTCTCTCTCTCTCTCTCTCTCTCTCTCTCTCTGTGTGTGTGTGATGTTTAATAATGTCACTGATTTGTTTGTTGTGTTTCTTGTTATAATTCTTGTCTTGTTTTAAATTCGTTTGCAATCTTGGGAGAGCATCGTGGAAGGCGCCTCTGTAATGGACTTTGTTTCGTATCTCATTATCTCTCTCTCTCTCTCTCTCTCTCTCTCTCTCTCTCTCTCTCTCTCTCTCTCTCTCTCTCTCTCTCTCTCTCTCTCTCTCTCTCTCTCTCTCTCTCTCTCTCTCTCTCTCTCTCTCGTCACTATATTATGCAAACGCTTCATGACCTGGATGGGGACGCTCTGTGTTGCGTTATTGTTTAATTCATCCTATGATATTATTTTGCGTCATTTACTATTTGAAGCTGTCCTGCTCTGTGTGTGTGTGTGTGTGTGTGTGTGTGTGTGTGTGTGTGTGTGTGTGTGTGTGTGTGTGTGTGTGTGTGTGTGTGGGTGTGTGTGTGTGTCAATACGTACATACATGTGACGTATAGTTATTGATAAGCTTAATTGAAGCCACTTTATATCCCTTTTTACGGCTAAGTGACGATTAATAGAACAATATTGGCTATAGCGAGCGTGCGCACACACACACACACACACACACACACACACACACACACACACACACACACACACACACACACACACACACACACACACACACACACACACACACACACACACACCATGCCTGTACAAATTGGGTTCATATTTTACCTCACCAATACGCAATGACCGTGAGATGCAAATACGGATGCCAACTATAATTGATTGTCAAGGTAATTATGGTCGATAATTGATGACTCTCCACTGCACCTGTTTGGGGGGGAAGGGGGGAAAGGGGGGAAGGGAGGAAGGGGATGGTTTGGGGAAAGGGACAGGTTGGGAAGGTTAGGATATGAGGAGGAAATAAAACTGTCAATATCACACAGCCTCTCTCCCTTCACACACCCACACACACACACACACACACACACACATACATACACACATACATACACACACACACAGCACTGATATGTTACGTGAATGTGTGTGTTTATCCCCGCAAATGACAACCCGTGATCGTTCGTGTGCAAACCAACGCTGCTGATTGGACGTGTCTGCCATACCACGAGCCTCTCCTGACCAATCACAGCGAAGAATCCATGAACTTGATTGGATTGGATGAGGACGGAAGTTTATGGTTTGGTGATGATGCTCAAATTAAATTGGTTCATTTTTCTCATTAAAGGAAAGAAAAGTTTAAAATAAAATTAAAGCTAGGAAAGAAAAAAAAATGTATAAAAGAAGTAATTTTATTAAGAAATTTATACATGTATAGGATTTTTTTTAACGTTATTTTTTGTCCCTTCTACTATAATATTTTAAAAGGAAACACGGAGATATATTTATATTTTTCAGAATGGGGGGGGCGGTGGGTGGGGGTCCCTGGATCTCTTCGGCTTTACTGTCCAATTAATTAAATGGTACACGATAATATGGTATTGATGCTCTCTCTCTCTCTCTCTCTCTCTCTCTCTCTCTCTCTCTCAACTCTTTCTCTCTATCTATATAATATTCAAATACATGTTTATTTTCCTTTAAATGACTTGCGTAATTGTGCTGTTACAGTTACAAAATATTCTGTTACAACAAATAATACACCGTTGTAACAAATAAATGGAGGAATGAGAGGAATAAGAGGATTACACACCATGGAAACATTCTATTTGAGTTACACACGAAAATACACTACCAATATTACGTACACAACCAACTTTCAACCCTTGTCGGTGTACATAACCAATTTTGAGGGGGTTACTCTCTCTCTCTCTCTCTCTCTCTCTCTCTCTCTCTCTCTCTCTCTCTCTCTCCTCTCTCTCTCTCTCTCTCTCTCTCTCTCTCTCTCTCTCTCTCTCTCTCTCTCTCTCTCTCTCTCTCTCTCTCTCTCTCGGGTAGAAGGGTATCAGTTCAGTCCAGGTTAGGTTAACTTTTTTCTATTGACAAAGTTATCGACGGATTTTTTTTTTTTATTTCCTCTCTCTCTCTCTCTCTCTCTCTCTCTCTCTCTCTCTCTCTCTCTCTCTCTCTCTCTCTCTCTCTCTCTCTCTCTCTCTCTCTCTCTCTCTCATTGTATTTATCTATTTGTCTTTATTTTCTCTAGTTTTCTACATGCTTTTATTCCTACATACATCTGTTTGTCTATATCAATAATTATCTTTCTCGTCTATCTCTAATATTCGTTCCTGTATTTTAATTAAACCTCAATTAAAGTTCCACATAAAAAAAATTGACATTCATTGTCCCTTTCAAACCATTTCTTTCATTTTTCTCTCATGCATCAAATCGGAAACATTTCCATTTCCATTATTATTATTTCTATTATTCGTGTTCACAGTATATTCTTTAAACTAACATTTTTCTTCCTTGGCTTTCTCCATTTTTCTCTCTCTACTCTTCCCTCCCTCCTCCAATGGTCTCTCCTTCCCTCCCTATCGTGTCTCCGTCCCTCCTCTCCGTCCCTCCCCCTATCGTCCCTCCGTCCCTCCTCTCCTCCCTCCGTCTCCATCACCAGAAAGAGACGCAGATTGAGTTTCTCGTCAGTTTGTTCCTTGCGGTAACTCGACTAGACTGCCAGAGGTTCTTTCTCCTCAGTACTGGTGGGAAGGGAAGAGGATCAAGAGGAGAGGAAGGGAAAGGATGTGGAGGAAAAGATATTGTGGACTAGGAGAGTCTTGCCTTTGCTTGGGATGAGTGACGAAAGATGGAGAAAAGGAAGCGTAGGAGGAAAAGGACAATAGCTGGTCTTAGGAGAAGGAAGAGAAGGAGTGGAAAAGGAAACATATACTTGCTTAAGTAAAATTAGAATATGAGAGTAATAATTAGATACCTTTAGTCTATCATTTAAACTTTCTCTCACCATTGTCTTTCATATTTTTTTGTTTTTTCCTTTTTTCTCTCCCTTTTCCCTTCCCTCCTCTCCATTCTGTTACCTAGTTTCCTTCCCTTCCTCCCTTCCTCCCACCGTCTCACTAACATTAGGAAAACCGTTTCTCTAAGACTAAACAAATATGTACTTTGCCGTTAATATGATTTTTTCCTCCCAGAAGGTAAGGGAGAGAAAGAGGAGAAGGGAGCTCGAGGGAGAGAGAGAGAGAGAGAGAGAGAGAGAGAGAGAGAGAGAGAGAGAGAGAGAGAGAGAGAGGGAGAGAGGGAGAGGGAGGGAGGTAGGGAAAGGTCTGGCGCAGGAGTTAACACGGAGCATTAAATTCTGATGGCAGGAGTTGGAGGGAAAATGGACTCTCCTCCTCCACCTGCTCCTTCGAGATTACCTCCCACTCTCTCCCCCCTTATTCCTACTTCCCTCCCTTCTGTCCGTTCAATTTCGTAATCCTCCTCCTCCTCCTCCTTCCCTTTCTCCTCGTCTTTGTCCTCCTCCCCTTCCTCCATTTAATTTGCGTCAAGTTACTGCCTCATACATTATACTCAGGAAAATTACCTACATACATTACGATGACGCAGCTCTTAGCACCTTATACGCGGCTTGGGTATACAAACTTACATCAGGGAGTCTTATAAAAAACGGAAGACTGAAGAAACGAAAGAGAAAGACACGCTCAGTTTAGTTTCTGAGCGTATTTGTCAGGCTGGTTTTTATGTGTCAAGTATTTGTTGTAGTTTGGTTTTCTTAGAGGAGGTTTCAGTTTGAAGGTTCTCTTTATGGTATAGTAAAGGCGGGTGATGAGGCTATAAATTTTCTCCACCGCTAGAGCCCGCCACCGCCCCTCCTACTTATGGTCCGACAGATCTTAGCAGAGCTTTCTGGTGGGACAGAATACAGTATTCCCATGGGTCCAACACTACCATATCTCCTTCGCTCTGATTGGCTGGTGAGTGACCTGAGCCGAGGCCTACGTGAGAGAGCCTTGCCTGAGCGCGTGACACGTGTGTGTGTGTGTGTTATGCTTTCTCATTCCCTATGTTGTTTTCTTATTTCTATTTGCTGCGATCTCAGAAGTACTATTCTTATATATTGTGAATAAAAGTTATGAATCTGACTCTGAATCTCTCTCTCCTCTCTCTCTCTCTCTCTCTCTCTCTTTATAATTTGTCACACATTGGTTATACATCGACCTTTACATTTGTATATACTGAAATGTTGACTTTGTTTCCTCGCCACCCAAGAGGTAAAAGTAACAGTGCGTTTTTTTTTTAAAGAGGTTTCCTCGGTAGGCCTAATCCTCTATTCTGCCAGCATGGCAGCCATTATGATGAATCCTCTTCATCAGATGGAGTGAGAGTGATAATGAAGGAGTCGATGAAATGATCAATTACCACGTCTCTTCTTGCGTCGTCTGGTTGTATTTTTTCGGCGTGTTGTATGGCATCTTTCCAGTTTTCTGGGGTAATTGTGGCTATTGCTTCATAAATGAGCGGCTTTAAGGCTGCATTCTTGAATGTATTTCTTTTTGATATGTAGCCTTTAAGTTGAGCCCATATCAGTTCAATCGCGTTGTACTGACAGTGATAAGGTGGCAGTCGTACAACCTTGTGTCCGTGCTGTAAGGCCATCCTGTCGATGACGTAACTTGTATCGGCAGCAGTGGTGTGTTCAGCCGCAAGTTTCATGAGCTGAACTTTCAGTAGACCATCGGGTACTGCCACACCCTTCCTCTCCAGCCATTCTCTTATGGTTGCTTTGTTGTTTGATGCTAATGGTGGTTTATCGATTTTCCTTGAGTGATAGGGTGCGTTATCCATTACGATGACTGAAGATGGAGGAATATTCGGCAACAGTTGTGTCTTGAACCACTTCTCAAAGGTTTCTGCGTTCATCTGATCGTGATAGTCGCCAACATTCTTAGCTTGGAAGGTAAGGAAGGGTTAGGTTCCTGGTGCCGGCGTGCAGAATTATCCAGCGGGAACCTTTCCCACTGGGTACCCGAACTCCCGTGGCCTTCTTAGAAGTGGTGTCTATCCAGCAATTTAATCAGGTGTATCAGATGCTGCAATGATATTTCCAATATCTCTAATAGCTTTCCAGAAAATGAGGAGGAAAGTCATGTTTTTATATAAATATTAAGTTTCATTTTACTGTGTAATTATTAGTCATAGAACAAATATTCTTAATGACAGTTGTACAGTTTAATTAGGTCTATCAGATGCTGCAATGATATTTCCAATATCTCTAATAGCTTTCGGGAAAATGAGGAGGAAATTCATGTTTTTATATAAATATTAAGTTTAATTTTACTGCGTAATTATTAGTCATAGAACAAATATTCATAATGACAATTGTACAGTTTAATTAGGTGTATCAGATGCTGCAATCATATTTCCAATATCTCTAATAGCTTTCGGGAAAATGAGGAGTAAAGTCATGTTTTTATATAAATATTAAGTTTAATTTTACTGCTTAATTATTAGTCATAGAACAAATATTCATAATCACAGTTGTACAGTTTAATTAGGTGTATCAGATGCTGCAATGATATTTCCAATATCTCTTATAGCTTTCGGGAAAATGAGGAGGAAATTCATGTTTTTATATAAATATACGGTTTAATTTTACTGCATAATTATTAGTCATAGAACAAATATTCATAATGACAATTGTACAGTTTAATTAGGTGTATCAGATGCTGCAATCATATTTCCAATATCTCTAATAGCTTTCAGGAAAATGAGGAGGAAAGTCATGTTTTTATATAAATATTAAGTTTAATTTTACTGCTTAATTATTAGTCATAGAACAAATATTCATAATCACAGTTGTAGAGTTTAATTAGGTATATTAGATGCTGCATTGATATTTCCAATATCTCTTATAGCTTTCGAGAAAATGAGGAGGAAAGTCATGTTTTTATATAAATATTAAGTTTCATTTTACTGCATAATCATTAGTCATAGAACAAATATTCATAATGACAGCTGTACATTTTGATTAGGTGTATCAGATGCTGCAATGATATTTCCAATATCTCTAATAGCTTTCGGGAAAATGAGAAGGAAAGTCATGTTTTTATATAAATATAAAGTTTAATTTTACTGCGTAATTATTAGTCATAGAACAAATATTCATAATATCAGTTGTACAATTTAATTAGGTGTATCAGATGTTGCAATGATATTTCCAATATCTAATAGCTTTCGAGAAAATGAGGAAGGAAAATCATGTTTTTATATAAATATAAAGTTTTATTTTACTGCGTAATTATTAGTCATACAACAAATATTCATAATATCAGTTGTACAGTTTAATTTGGTCCATCAGATGCTGCAATGATATTTCATATATCTCTAATAGCTTTCGAGAAAATGAGGAGGAAAGTCATGTTTTTATATAAATATAAAGTTTTATTTTACTGCGTAATTATGATTCATAGAACAAATATTCATAATTACAGTTGTACAGTTTAATTAGGTCTATCAGATGCTGCAATGATATTTCCAATATCTCTAATAGCTTTCGAGAAAATGAGGAGGAAAGTCATGTTTTTATATAAATATTAAGTTTCATTTTACTGCGTAATTATTAGTCAGAGAACAAATATTCATAATGACAGTTTTACAGTTTAATTAGGTGTATCAAATGCTGCAATGATATTTCCAATATCTCTAATAGCTTTCGAGAAAATGAGGATGAAAGTCATGTTTTTATATAAATATACGGTTTTATTTTACTTCGTAATTATTAGTCATAGAAACAATATTCATAATGACAATTGTACAGTTGAATTAGGTGTATCAGAGTGTGCAATGATATTTCCAATATCTCTAATAGCTTTCGAGAAAATGAGGAAGAAAGTAATTTTAAAAAAAGTAAAATTCAGTATATATTAGTACTAGAGCAAATATTCATAATGACAGTAGTAGATTTTAATTAGGTCTATCAGATTCTGTAATGATATTTCCAATATCTCTAATACCTTTCGAGAAAATGAGGAGGAAAGTCGTGTTTTTATATAATTTTACGGTTTTATTTTACTGCGTAATTATTAGTCATAGAGCAAATATTCATAATATCAGTTGTACAATTTAATTAGGTGTATCAGATGCTGCAATGATATTTCCAATATCTAATAGCTTTCGAGAATATGAGGAAGGAAAGTCATGTTTTTATATAAATATTAAGTTTCATTTTACTGCGTAATTATGAGTCATAGAACAAATATTCATAATTACAGTTGTACAGTTTAATTAGGTCTATCAGATGCTGCAATGATATTTCCAATATCTCTAATAGCTTTCGGGAAAAAGAGAAGGAAAGTCATGTTTTTATATAAATATAAAGTTTAATTTTACTGCGTAATTATTAGTCATAGAGCAAATATTCATAATATCAGTTGTACAATTTAATTAGGTGTATCAGATGCTGCAATGATATTTCCAATATCTCTAATAGCTTTCGAGAAAATGAGGAGGAAAGTCATGTTTTTATATAAATATAAAGTTTTATTTTACTGCGTAATTATGAGTCATAGAACAAATATTCATAATTACAGTGGTACAGTTTAATTAGGTCTATGAGATGCTGCAATGATATTTCCAATATCTCTAATAGCTTTCGGGAAAATGAGAAGGAAAGTCATGTTTTTATATAAATATAAAGTTTAATTTTACTGCGTAATTATTAGTCATAGAACAAATATTCATAATATCAGTTGTACAGTTTAATTTGGTCCATCAGATGCTGCAATGATATTTCCAATATCTCTAATAGCTTTCGAGAAAATGAGGAGGAAAGTCATGTTTTTATATAAATATAAAGTTTTATTTTACTGCGTAATTATGAGTCATAGAACAAATATTCATAATTACAGTTGTACAGTTTAATTAGGTCTATCAGATGCTGCAATGATATTTCCAATATCTCTAATAGCTTTCGGGAAAAAGAGAAGGAAAGTCATGTTTTTATATAAATATAAAGTTTAATTTTACTGCGTAATTATTAGTCATAGAACAAATATTCATAATATCAGTTGTACAATTTAATTAGGTGTATCAGATGCTGCAATGATATTTCCAATATCTCTAATAGCTTTCGAGAAAATGAGGAGGAAAGTCATGTTTTTATATAAATATTAAGTTTCATTTTACTGCGTAATTATTAGTCATAGAACAAATATTCATAATGACAGTTTTACAGTTTAATTAGTTGTATCAAATGCTGCAATGATATTTCCAATATCTCTAATAGCTTTCGAGAAAATGAGGAGGAAAGTCATGTTTTTATATACATATACAGTTTTATTTTACTTCGTAATTATTAGTCATAGAACAAATATTCATAATTACAATTGTACAGTTGAATTAGGTGTATCAGAGTGTGCAATGATATTTCCAATATCTCTAATAGCTTTCGAGAAAATGAGGAAGAAAGTAATTTTAAAAAAAGTAAAATTCAGTATATATTAGTACTAGAGCAAATATTCATAATGACAGTAGTAGATTTCAATTAGGTCTATCAGATTCTGTAATGATATTTCCAATATCTCTAATACCTTTCGAGAAAATGAGGAGGAAAGTCGTGTTTTTATATAATTTTACGGTTTTATTTTACTGCGTAATTATTAGTCATAGAACAAATATTCATAATGTCAGTTTTAAAGTTTAATTAGGTGTATCAGATGCTGCAATGATATTTCCAATATCTCTAATAGCTTTCGAGAAAATGAGGAGGAAAGTCATGTTTTTATATAAATATTAAGTTTCATTTTACTGCGTAATTATGAGTCTTAGAACAAATATTAATAATGACAGTTGTACAGTTTAATTAGGTCTATCAGATGCTGC
>JAPQNM010000041.1:5965043-5980043 GCA_029783475.1 Metacarcinus magister | reverse complement strand
CTCTCTCTCTCTCTCTCACCTGGGGGAGGATCAACACACAGCTTGGTATCCCTGGAGTACTTCTGGTTCCCGGGGCACTGGATGAGGGAGGTGGTGGTGTTGCATTGCCGGCACAGATGGAGGGTGTGTGGTGTTGGGAGGCACACCTTAATAGCCTCACAGTCCAACACGGTGTTACAGATTTCGGTGTTGTTTTCCTCAGTGGTGGTGGTGTCTGTGGTGATGGTGGTGGTGTCAGCATCTGTGGTGGTGATGATGGTGGTGGTGTCAACATCTGTGGTGGTGGTGGTGGTGTCAGCATCTGTGGTGGTGATGATGGTGGTGGTGTCAACATCTGTGGTGGTGGTGGTGGTGTCAGCATTTGTGGTGGTGGTGCCAGCATCTGTGGTGGTGATGGTGGTGGTGGTGTCAACATCTGTGGTGGTGATGGTGGTGGTGGTGTCAACATCTGTGGTGGTGGTGTCTACATCTGTGATGGTGATGGTGGTGGTGGTGTCAACATCTGTGGTGGTGGTGTCTACATCTGTGGTGGTGGTGTCTACATCTGTGGTGGTGATGGTGGTGGTGGTGTCAACATCTGTGGTGGTGGTGTCTACATCTGTGGTGGTGATGGTGGTGGTGGTGTCTACATCTGTGGTGGTGATGGTGGTGGTGGTGTCAACATCTGTGGTGGTGGTGTCTACATCTGTGGTGGTGGTGTCAACATCTGTGGTGGTGGTGTCAACATCTGTGGTGGTGGTGTCAACATCTGTGGTGGTGGTGTCAACATCTGTGGTGGTGGTGTCAACATCTGTGGTGGTGGTGTCAACATCTGTGGTGGTGGTGTCAACATCTGTGGTGGTGGTGTCAACATCTGTGGTGGTGGTGTCAACATCTGTGGTGGTGGTGTCTACATCTGTGGTGGTGATGGTGGTGGTGGTGTCAACATCTGTGGTGGTGGTGTCTACATCTGTGGTGGTGTCAACATCTGTGGTGGTGATGGTGGTGGTGGTGTCAACATCTGTGGTGGTGGTGTCAACATCTGTGGTGGTGGTGTCTACATCTGTGGTGGTGATGGTGGTGGTGGTGTCAACATCTGTGGTGGTGGTGTCAACATCTGTGGTGGTGGTGTCTACATCTGTGGTGGTGATGGTGGTGGTGGTGTCAACATCTGTGGTGGTGGTGTCTACATCTGTGGTGGTGATGGTGGTGGTGGAGTCAGCATCTGTGGTGGTGGTGTCTACATCTGTGGTGGTGGTGGTGGTGTCAGCATCTGTGGTGGTGGTGGTGGTGGTGGTGGTGTCAGCATCTGTGGTGGTGGTGGTGGTGTCTACATCTGTGGTGGTGGTGGTGGTGGTGTCTACATCTGTGGTGGTGGTGGTGGTGTCTACATCTGTGGTGGTGGTGGTGGTGGTGTCTACATCTGTGGTGGTGGTGGTGGTGTCTACATCTGTGGTGGTGGTGGTGGTGTCTACATCTGTGGTGGTGGTGTCTACATCTGTGGTGGTGGTGGTGGTGGTGTCTACATCTGTGGTGGTGGTGGTGGTGGTGTCTACATCTGTGGTGGTGGTGGTGGTGGTGTCTACATCTGTGGTGGTGGTGGTGGTGTCTACATCTGTGGTGGTGGTGGTGGTGGTGTCTATATCTGTGATGGTGGTGGTGGTGTCTACATCTGTGGTGGTGATGGTGGTGGTGGTGTCTACATCTGTGGTGGTGGTGGTGGTGTCTACATCTGTGGTGGTGGTGGTGGTGGTGTCTACATCTGTGGTGGTGGTGGTGTCTACATCTGTGGTGGTGGTGGTGGTGTCTACATCTGTGGTGGTGGTGGTGTCTACATCTGTGGTGGTGGTGGTGTCTACATCTGTGGTGGTGGTGGTGGTGTCTACATCTGTGGTGGTGGTGGTGGTGTCTACATCTGTGGTGGTGGTGGTTGCGTCTACATCTGTGGTGGTGGTGGTGGTGTCTACATCTGTGGTGGTGGTGGTGTCTACATCTGTGGTGGTGGTGGTGGTGGTGTCTACATCTGTGGTGGTGGTGGTGGTGTCTATATCTGTGGTGGTGGTGGTGGTGTCTATATCTGTGGTGGTGGTGGTGGTGGTGTCTACATCTGTGGTGGTGGTGGTGGTGTCTATATCTGTGGTGGTGGTGGTGGTGTCTACATCTGTGGTGGTGGTGGTGGTGGTGGTGTCTACATCTGTGGTGGTGGTGGTGGTGTCTATATCTGTGGTGGTGGTGTCTACATCTGTGGTGGTGGTGGTGGTGTCTACATCTGTGGGGGTGGTGGTGGTGGTGTCTACATCTGTGGTGGTGGTGGTGGTGGTGTCTACATCTGTAGTGGTGATGATAGTGGTGTCAGTGGTGTCACTATCTGTTGTCGTAACAACAGTGGTGGTATCTGGTTCTGAGGTGATGGTGGTGATGACCGGCGGACTGGTGGTGGTGACTGGTGGAACGGTGATGGTGACTGGTGGAACGGTGGTGATTGGTGGAACGGTGGTGATTGGTGGAACGGTGGTGATTGGTGGAACGGTGGTGACTGGTGGAACGGTGGTGATTGGTGGAACGGTGGTGACTGGTGGAACGGTGGTGATTGGTGGAACGGTGGTGACTGGTGGAACGGTGGTGATTGGTGGAACGGTGATGGTGACTGGTGGAACGGTGGTGATTGGTGGAACGGTGATGGTGACTGGTGGAACGGTGATGGTGACTGGTGGAACGGTGATGGTGACTGGTGGAACGGTGATGGTGACTGGTGGAACGGTGATGGTGACTGGTGGGGTGTTGGTGGTGACAGGGTCGGTGGTGTTGGTTGGCGGTGGCATGGTGTCCATGCACTGGGTGTCCGCCGGGCTGCCGTGCACACACTGGCCGAGCCCCGGCGCAAACACCGTGCCGGGCTCACACTGGAAGTAGTAGGTGTGGTAGTAGCCGGGCACCATGCGGCTCACACACCTGTAATCACAACCTGTCATCACCATACTGCTCTGTCTCCACACTTGTACCCACATGTCATGCCCATCTGCCGCACACCTGTGTTTCTGCCTTTATCACCCACCTGTAGTACCAGTTGCAGCTCCTTGGGTGCTCGAAGGTGCCCTCTCTCTCACATCTAACGCGAGGGTTCACGATGTACTCGGGGTAGCGCAGGTCTGGGAAACAACAATGGTTAGCGGGGATAAGGGGGGCGAGGAAAAGTACCCTCTGTTTCACCTATAACACTATGTCACTTGTGGTGCAGCCGTCACTTACTTGGGGACCCTGGACCTTCCGCCAAAGTCACGGCTAAAGTCGCCGCCACCACTGCCGCCGCAATGATCATCTCGGCCCCGTGCCGCGTCATCTGGAATAACCAAAACCTGTAGACCTCGGAAGGTCACCTGCAGATATTGAAGCGTCAGGCTGCTCCACCTGACGTGCCGCTGGTGTGCACTAGAGTGACGCCAGTCTCACCGCGCCCACAAGAGGGAGAGCAACATGAATTGACCTCTACACCAAGTATGTCACTGCCGCCGCGTTGGCAATGGCGCAGGAGTGGTCGAGGGAGTGGCTGTGGTAAATATTGTTTGGTCGGAGACTCTTTGCAGTCACATATTAGTCAACTTTTTTTCTTCTGATAAGTGTGGTTTTTCTTCCGTGTTTTTGTTCTTGTCAAAAGAAGATGAGTGTTGGCCTTATCCCAGCGTGTTGGGTCTCTGAGCTTGCCAAGGTCGCTATTGCGGGGCGCCGGAGAGGTTTGGCGAGGTGGAAGAGCGGGCCCGCCTGTGCCATGGCGCGTGTAACAAGACCTGGCGTAGTGCTGATGAAAAACAGTGGCTGGCAACGGTCTGGCCCCAAGGTATTTCCGCGGTCTCCGTGACCTGAGACTTGAAACCCAAATTAAGTTTATCCTTCCTCCAGGTGAGTGACCTTTTGGAGTCAGACACGGCGGCACCCGCATACAACCTTGAGGAGACAAACAGCCCGGAGGGGTTAGGGGTGGGGAGTAGGGGCCGGGTCCTGCCCACTTCCTTGCTCCCGTTAAGCTCTTGCCAAGCTACCCGGACATTCCATTGAAACCTAAATTGGGCGTCACTTCCATAGTCGCAACATTTGGGTCTCTACGTCAGGACTTTTTTTTCCTAGAAGCACATCTGAGTGAGCGCTTTCTCCCGGTACTCGAGGATTCCCCACCACTATAATTAACACTCTTATCTCATTATGCACCCCACGTAGCGTTCACACCTTCAAGATTGTCTCAGGTATTTCACTCAACACTCGGTTAATGTTTTTTTACGATCAATTCTTTTTCACTGCACTGTATGTTGCGACACATCAGAACTTCACTGTACGTTGCTCTCCATAATGTTTATTCACTATTGCACTGCACTCCAGACCTTCCTCATACCCTTTAGCACTCCAGACCTCCCTCATACCCTTTAGCACTCCATCACGTCCTCAAACACAGCTTTTTAGTGCACATATTCTTCATCTTAATTCCATCACACCTCTCCACTATTTAACCATACATCGACTACAACCCTAGACACACACACACACACACACACACACACACACACACACACACACACACACACACACACACACACACACACACACACACACACACTCCTGCAGAGCTGCCACTCACCACCCTCACCCGCGAGACAGTGCCCACTAGTCTCCCTACACAAATTCCCTGTTTGCTATCTTAAAGGGCCATCCCATGCCCTCCGTCAGTACAAACTAGGTTACGGGGACACACAGTTACCCAACCACTACTCCTCAAGTTTCAGGAGAGCCGGAGAAGCCACGACCAGCAGGCAGGATGGACGGGAAGGCAGTTTTGAGTTTCTTTTATCCCTGGCTCGCTTTCTCCTTCCCGGATCAGTTCGCTTCGTTCCGGGTAAGCCGTATAATCGTACTTTGATCCTGCTGTGTCGGTTCACCTCCAAGCCGCCAGAGGATCAAATGATGTTGAGTCTCTTCTCTGCGTCAGATCTGATAGTAACTTTGCACTATTAACGGCACGATAGTTTTTCATATCTGGCGAGGAAACACCAATATGGGAAGGATAAACAGAAGGATGGACGAATGAAGGAAGAGAGAGGAGGAGGAAGGTAGAGAGAAAAGAGTGACGACAGCAGGAAATGATTTATGAGAAGAGAGTAGAATATTAAAATCAAATATGTAACGGAAATGATGACATGCTTATGCAAATGATGGTTGAACTTAAGAAAAGAAGAGCACATTGTTATATAGTGTTGGGTAGACGCCCGAGGGAAGGACCAAAGCTTCTTAGAACACTGAGTAAATAATATGTGAAGGACGCGCAGCTTCACGTGTGGTCGGCAAGTACAGCTGGGAGGGGCGCAAGGCCTAAAATTTTGAGGCTGGTCAGGGAATATAATAAGTGTGACGTAAGCTGAGTTAACGTAAAAGGGACAAAAGCTTAAGTAGTGGTTAATAAGATTAGAAGGGAAGGACGCTGCCTTTCTGGGATGATATACGTGTCAGCGGGAAGATCAAGGTAAGATGAACCAAAGGCTCAGGTGAGGGTCTAGGTGAGGGAGTCAAGGGCGGAGCGACAACTCACCTCGGCTGCTCAGACCACGAATGACCAGAAAGTGGCATGGCTCCGCGACTCTTCTCACCTTCCTCCCTCTCCTCCCTCCCTCAATCTCCCTTACCCCTCCTCCCTCCGAACAGATGACAAGACTGTTGACAGAATCCCGAAGTGAGTGTTCTCTCCACCACCTCTTCCTCATAAGCTTGTAGTACTGAAGAGTAATAAAAAGTGATCAGTTATCTAGTCAACTGAACGGTGAGGATGATTTATGGTGCAGGTTTGCAGGTCACTTCGCCTAACGCGTTAATGAGGAAATTGGATTAAGTTCAGTTACAGGAAGAGCATTTATAGCACAACACTTCACAATTCCCGTAATACGCCAAGCGGGGCACTGATGATGAAGTTTAATTGTATATAGGAAGTGTTAGTCAATGGAAATGTTTGCCTAATTAAAGTGTTCCCCCCACGGAGTTACTTTCCTTTACTCTCTCATAGATTAGTATTAATATATTCATTATTTTCTTCATTAAATATTCTTCCGTGTTTATGTTAACTCATTATTGGGAGGATGGAAAAAAGTAAAATTTCTACCAAGTTTATAAAATAATTTTTTGTTTCTCTCTTGATTGATTAAAGATGAGGAACGTTTATCATTGTGGGTCACTAACGGAATTTTTTTTCTCATCTCTGTGTTAATAGTTTTTTCCGCGACGTATCTCACCACGTCACTACATCTTGATCGTCCTTGTAGGGGCGATGCAGGCCATTTGTATCCTAAACTATGGTGGACAATAGATTATTAGAATACTTTACCTCACTTTTTTATGTTTCACTGGTTGGCTGGGGGGCTGTTCTCTTTTTTTTTTTTTCTCTCTCTCTCTCTCTCTCTCTCTCTCTCTCTCTCTCTCTCTCTCTCTCTCCTCTCTCTCTCTCTCTCTCTCTCTCTCTCTCTCTCTCTCTCTCTCTCTCTCTCTCTCTCTCTCTCTCTCTCTCTCTCTCTCTCTCTCTCTCTCTCTCTCTCTCTCTCTCTCTCATATCAAATATTAACATCGAAGACTCACACGACGAAAATTCCCCAACTAGTTTACTGCGTTGCATTTTACGACAACAGTTGACATTCATTCCAGACCATAACCTTGTGAAACAAAATACCTGGAAAGTTCTATTCCACTCTTTTTTTTTTTCGTTTTTTTTTTCTTGTCCTGGAAGTTTAATACATTGAATTGAACTTGGGTGGCTTTCAGTATTTTTTCCAGTATTATTAAAAGCCAATTTCATGCTTCTTACCACGCCATTCAAGTGTCAGGAAAGATCTTCTCCTACTGACCTAACTTGAGGGAGTCGAGTTGCACGTTGTCTGACACAGAACAGGTATTTCCCAGTTTCATATTACCACCTTGTGCATTCATGATTACCTGACATCCACAGGTATACATGAAAATATACATCATTACTTGCACAAACATAGGCCATTTACCCCCCACACAGACAAACACACACACACACGTACACACACAAGCACATACTTCCCACCCTCCTCTTTACTAACCTTACACTAAAGGAGGGACAAAGAGAACCTGACAAACGTACATAAACATAAATACATATATTCATTCTTTCAACTCTCACAATGTATCTCCTATCTGCATACCAAGTAGCGGCTCAAGGCACACTGCAAAGCTGGGAGGGACAACACAACTTAAAGAGAACTTACCTCACACTAAGAGTAAATTCTATCCCGCGATCTTATGAAACTTAATGAGCAAGAATCTGGTCAAAGAGTCTGTTCTGGGTTAGGTTACTGCAGCCTTACTAATTGTTGCAGATGGACGGACGGGGAGTTAGTAAGCCATTAACAATCATACCTGTCGGAAATGATGAAGCCGTGGTACATAATGTAATGGGCGATTTAAATTCTGTTCATCCGCGGATTCCTGCTACCTCCTTCTGTCTAGTATAAAAAAGAAGAAAGGCAAAAAAAAAAGTAGGTCCCATATGTTCCGTTACACACACACACACACACACACACACACACACACACGCACGCGCGCACTGGGTTTCACTGGCTGGTACGACTTATAGGATGATGCTCTCTGTGTTGAGTGCACGACCTTGTCATTGTCCTCCTCCTCCATTGACTTTATCTTATATATATATGACTTCGTATTGATGCTCTTTTTTCTCTCTTTTATGTTTATTGCCATACGTTGATAAATGAGGATGTGTTAGGTTTGACTTAGTATTGTTTGCTATTATTTTTATTATTATTATTATCAAATGTTATTGTTATTTTATTATTATTATTATCATTATTACTACTATTATTATTATTGTTATTATTGACATTGTTTTGTTGTTCTACTTTTTTCTTCTTCATTTTCTTCTCGTCTCTTCTACATCCTCCTCATCTTCCTCTTCCTTTTCTTGTTTTTATCAGTTGTACAGTTACTATGCGAGGCTTAGTGAAGTACATAAAAGGAATGGAAGGCTGATGTTGGGGCAGCTCTGGGTCAGGGAGACGAGCTGAACGACGGGGTGAGAGGCGTGTAGGGGAGGGGCTGAGCAGGGGGGATGTGGTCTACAGGGGGATGTTAGCTACAGGGGGTCCAGGAGCCTCTGCCATCCAGGACTCTAGGTAATTTGAAGCGACTGAAAGGGACCGCTGTTGAACCGGTTGTGGCAAGGTTGTGAGAGAGTCATTAAGTTTCACATTAAGATACTATTAAGGAAACATTATCATTGTGTTGATACTTTGTTGTTTACTTCTTTCATTCTTTGGTGGTTTAATTAAATTTCTTTACTTTTTTTTATATAAACTGCATTATGTTTTATGTGTTTGAAACGGTTTGTTGTTAAATGATAATGATATGATAATGATATCTTATGGGCAGTATTATTATTATCATCGTAGTCATCAGCATCATTATCATCTCATTACTGTCTCTGCTCACTGCTGACACAAACATAAACAAACTCGTACTAGTATTAGAAGGCAGGTTCATCCAATCAAAGGCTTATCCCTCACACTTTATTAATACTATTGTTACTGCTTATCATCATCAGAGGAACACACACACACACACACACATTTCCTCTCTCTCTCTCTCTCTCTCTCTCTCTCTCTCTCTCTCTCTCTCTCTCTCTCTCTCTCTCTCTCTCTCTCTCTCTCTCTCTCTCTCTCTCTCTCTCTCTCTCTCTCTCTCTCTCTCCAGGTAATACTACATTCTCCTCTCCTCCCCTGCCATTATCTTCCCCTTATCAGAGTCTTACCTGCACACCTTCCACCTCACCTAATGTCCGCTCACCTGTTACAACGAGAGAGAGAGAGAGAGAGAGAGAGAGAGAGAGAGAGAGAGAGAGAGAGAGAGAGAGAGAGAGAGAGAGAGAGAGAGAGAGAGAGAGAGAGAGAGAGTGTGTGTGTGTGTGTGTGCATGTGTAGGGTGATTATAAAGGAGTGGACATGGAAGGTCATTTAAAGGATGCCGTGGGTCAGGGAGGATGAAGAGAGAGGTGGGAAGGAAGAGTCAGTAAAGAAAAGGGAATGTAGAAGAGAATAGAATAAAGAGGAAGGAAGGGAAGAAGGAATGTAAAGGAGAATAGCAAGAAGAATTAATAGATAGGAAGAGGGAAGAGAGAATGAAGAGAAGAATAGCAAAAAGAGTTAGCAGATAAGGACGGGAGAGAAGTAGGAATGTAAAGGAGAATAGAATAAAGAGGAAATAGATAAAAAGGAAGGGAAGAGAAAGTAGAAGAGAATAGCAAGAAGAGTTAGTAGACAAGAAGGAGGGAAGATGGAGTGTAGAGGAGAATAACAAGAGGTAGTAACTAAGAAGAAGGGAAGAAAACAGAGAGAATAGATCAGCTTAAGGCTTGAAATTCCTTCTCGTTCTCGGACTCTGAGCGTTGGTGTGTATTTGTTATTTTTCTTCTTCTTAAGTGTTTTGTGGTGTTAACTTTTATCTCTCTTTGTCTACTCTACAGTTTGAGTGAGCATGAATATTTTTCTTTATTTTCTGACTTTCATTTAGTTTTCTTTCGTTTTCTCTCTTTATTTTTTTGTTTCTCTTTTTGTTTTCGTTCATTTTCATTCTTTCCTTGTGTGTGTTTTTTTTATTTCCATATCTGTTTTTTTTCTTTTTTCTTTCACTTTGCACATTATTTTCTTTATTTGATTCCTTTTCTCTGTCTGTCTATCTATCTTTCTGTCTCCGTCTCTGTCTGTCTGTCTTTCTCTCTTTTTTTTCCTCTCTCTCTCTCTCTCTCACTCACACACACACACACACACACACACACACACACACACACACACACACACACACACACACACACACACACACATATGCATACATAAGGCGAGGTTACTGATAAGAATACGTTCATTAAAATCTTACATGATCGTAGCTGTTGGTGAGGAAGGAAGAAGCAACAAGTTATCGGTCATGTTAATAATGGCAGGGACAGTGATGATAAAGGTTCATTAACGGCTGAAAGGGGAAGTGCAGGGAAACATTGCAGAGTAACGAGGCTGGGTGATCACGGTCATTGAAGGTGAGGCGGAAGGTGACGAGGTAGTGAGGTCAGGTGTTGATGTAGAAATAGTTAAGTGTACCTGTGTATGTTTTTGTGTGAAATTGCTATCGTTTAAAGTGCGTTGTCTTGCTATTAGAAGGTTGTTTTGAAATGTTGAGAGAGAGAGAGAGAGATATCATGACCTCCTCCAGTGCCGGTTTAGAATGAAAAGTGTCCTCAAAGATTGACCCGCTTTCGACAAAGTAATAAACGTCAGTCGCCTTCTACTACAACACGGGCCTGGCAGTGCTTGGAAGGAGTGACCGACTACCTGGCTTCCGTGTTTGTAGGTGAAGTGTTTGTCTCGCTGGACGATGATTAGTTCAACTGTACACTGACTGGTTTTCACATTGATTAATACTACGACGGAATGATTGGCTGAATGTCATGTTAACTTAATGACTGTTTAATCATTCTACTGTACACTGACTGGCTATCTCATTGACTGATTGATTGGTTGAATGATGGGCTAAGGATCATGTTAACTAAATGACTATTTGCTTGACTGACTGATACTAGAATGACAGATCTGTTTAATGAATGAATAAGTTATTTTTAACCCCTAAAGCTCTTGACAAAACGTGAATAGTGACTTACGTAATTGGCTTATTAATATACGAGTGTGTCCTTCTTTTGTAGGCTTGTATCTCTGCGAATGAGAAAAGTCAGTCATTGAACTTAGGGGGTCTTTTTTTTCGGCGAGGTGACCCTACCCGCAGAAGCCTCTGTGGCATTTCCCTTCGCTGTGTCGCCCTCGTCCCTCATGTCCAGCCACTGTTATATAGTCATGGCATTGTTGATCCTTTGTACCACCGAGGAATGTCATAAACATCTGCAAAAGCCTGAGTTCAATAATGATTCAGGTATTACTAAAACGCTAATAAGATCAGAATTTGTATTGCATTGTCTGGGTACCTGTTGCTCTCTTTGGTAGGTAAGTTAGAGTCATTGAATAACACTTGATCAATAAGCACAGCCGGAGACTATGACCGATGCATGATGAAGGAATGACGAATGTATGACTACGCAATTTAAGAGTTTCGGAAGGACCCTTTGACGTCAGATGTAGGTTGTAGAAGCTCATATAGACCCCATGCAAGGGACAGTCAACTCACCTCATGCAGCTCACACATCTGTACACATGGCTCATAACGGGTGTAAATACAAATGTACACACGTAATTTTAGTCCCAGCAAAAACCACTTACAAAACGTCCAACACAGATATACTCGTAAGACTGGCTTCTGGTAACACTGTCTTGTCAAGGATGATCCAAAGTGAGACAATGCAGGTAGTTACACACATTCTTCAGGCAACCTTCAGTATCTTTCTTCTTCACTTAATATTACGAATGTCACTGTGAAGATTTAGTTTCAGGAAGAGTACCGTAACATGTTAGAGCAATCAGTCATGTCCACCTTTCCTTGTATGGAGTAAAGATCCCCTGAGGCACTAGATCACCTTCGTAGATAAACAGATGGGTAAAAGCAACTCTCTGAACCATTGTGTGTGTGTAGTTTGTAGACAAATTGAATAATATAAATGTAGTGAACAGGTTATAGTTGTTGAGTATCAATTTAGTGTTTCGATCGGATTTGCATCGTGTTGGATTACTACTCAGGCCGATCAGGTAATACGGATCAGACGCATTATAAGGGTTAAATGAACAGATACGGAGATGAACACGTAGGCCATGCACTTAATACCATATACAACGCCTTTTATTTTCAACTGTATATTTGCAGTCTTCTATTATCTTACTTTCTCTCTGCAGCAGCGAGAGTTTTCAGCGATGGTCTCTAGAAGGATCCCGTTGGTTGGTGTTGGGTTTTGGTGCTGCACAAACCTGTCAGACAAAATTTAAACTGTCCACTGATAAAGTATATGTATGTGTCGCAGAGTACCTGTAAAACTTGTTGACCTCTTATCAGCTGACGGAATCCGAATCAAGGTAAATATTAACATAGAAGTGAGTCTTTTTCTTCCTCTGTCTTGATTTCTTTCTTTTTTTCCTTTCTTTCTTCCTTTCATTCTTACACCTTTGTCCTGAATGTCATTAACAATATATTAGATTCCATAGCAACTAACTGTTTCTGCCAAAGAGGAGGAGGAGGAGGAGGAGGAGGAGGAGGAGGAGGAGGAGGAGGAGGAGGAGGAGAAAATTGAAAGAGGAGTAACAGGGAATATTTTTAAAGGTTACAAGTTAAAGTAAAGTCAATTAATGGCTATTTTGACGTCACTTGTATCATTTATATCAGTTGGCATTATTGTTGTTGTTATTATTATTATTATTATTATTGTTATTGTTTTAAGTAAGAAGAAATTTGATAATATAGATTGCTCAGCCTCGTGGATTTAGTGTTAGTGGAAGGGAAGGACACCGAGGCAGACAAGCTGACAGTGTGTCCACAAAATATTACCGAGGGAAGGAACCTGATGACCACTTGGCCAGGAAACACGTCCGAGTTTTGTGAGGGCGAGTAAAAGGTCTGGAGGCGAGGCAGACGTAGTAGGGGCAAGGAATCCCGGTTTTCCTAGAGAGAAACACGGACCTTTGGCAGATTTCCAGACCACTTATATGGATCTTGCATTGGTCACTCTTTCGCAATAGTAATATAAGGTCGATAGTTGTGAGTCCAATTGTTGCTTAATATGGAACCACTCAATAAAACTACTTGTTCACTTGTAGCATGACGGTCTACCTTTCATTGTTTTTTATCTGCAGAGTAAGACATGATAAGTCGTGCTACATGGGTTTCACCTTCATCCCTTCTGCACGTGCACTCCACCTCAACCTTCACCGTCACACGTTACATCAAGGTTGAAATAATAATGTCTTGTTGTGGGGAAACTATACAGATTTACGCTTGCAAACAGTCACTTTATCATTTCTGTATCACAGCAAAAAAATAATTATATAACGGCCATGGTCGCTTGTTCCAGGAAGCGGTGACGCGGCAGTTGAAATGTAAACCAAATGGCATGTTACTTATTTCGTGGAAAAGAAAACACCGCTGCCGCTCAGAGAATAATTACACGTAAAGCAGACAGCGCCTCCTTGTGTAAACAGTTTGAATGGATACAAAGCAATGCATGATGCTGCGATGAGTGTGTTATTCTAAAGTATGCGCCACAATCTCACTTATTTGACGCCAACTTGTATAAATCATTAGAATATGAAATGATTATTAGTTTTGATGAAAGTACACTGTTGTTATTCTTTTATTCAAGTAGAAACATCACCTCGCAAGTTGAATTGGGACATTGCGGTACAGGTTACTTTTAATTTAGTTTTGATTTCTTATCTTATATGAAGTCATAAAAGGATGTGATGTTTGACGCCCATGACGAAGGATGGTTCATAAAGGGAAAGTGTCGTACCAATAGTCACAACACTTGAAGTCTGGAGGTGTTCCCGCTCTGCCAACACACCAAAGAAAACCAGCCTCTCTGTAGTGGTTAGCAGAAAATAAGTATAGAGAGGTAAGCTATGCTATACTTAGAAATGACGATGACACTTACTACTCCCGAGGGTTTTGCAAGGCGAGTTTCTTGATTACTGTTATTTGAAGGGTTGATCGATTACTAATTACGACCACCAATTATATTTTTGGTTCTCATTGCGTGCGCGCGTGTGTCAATGAGTCGATTTTTTAATGTCATGGCAAATATTTCGATGTTTTCATGTGTGGCAATATTTTTTCACTTCTACGCCAGTCTCCCTTTTAGAGCACCATTTTCCTTCCCTACAGTGTTTTTGTGCGTGCTTCCATTCAATATGACGTCGGAAATTACTCTCATCAGTGTTTGGAGATGTATTTTGAGGTGGAGTACAAAGAGTGCAGACAGACATATGTATCATTGATTGGTAATGTGTAATGAGTCAAGAAACACCTGTTGTAGATTGATTTATACCTTAATGTTCGTGTTTTCTTAATGACGGTGGGGGCTGAGATCACTGACGGCATTGGTTTCACACCCTCAGTGTACTCAAACCTCTGCATTATATATTTTGTTCAGTTCGTTGATATCTGGTGCCGTCTGCTCGTAACCTTCGTTTTTGTTTAGAATAATAACATAATACTGTAATGTTTTGTGTTCCTGCCATCATTGGAAAATTAAGAGTCTGGAATGAGTCCTAGAATGATCCCTGGAATGAGTCCTGGAATGAGTCTTGGAATGAGCCCTGGAATGAGTCCTAGAATGAGTCCTGGAATGAGCCCTGGAATGAGTCCTAGAATGATCCCTGGAATGAGTCCTGGAATGAGTCCTGGAATGAGTCCTAGAATGATCCCTGGAATGAGTCCTGGAATGAGTCCTAGAATGAGTCCTGGAATGAGCCCTGGAATGAGTCCTAGAATGATCCCTGGAATGAGTCCTGGAATGAGTCTTGGAATGAGCCCTGGAATGAGTCCTGGAATGAGTCCTGGAATGAGCCCTGGAATGAGTCTTGGAATGAGCCCTGGAATGAGTCTTGGAATGATCCCTGGAATGAGTCTTGGAATGAGTCCTGGAATGAGCCCTGGAATGAGCCCTGGAATGAGTCCTAGAATGATCCCTGGAATGAGTCCTAGAATGATCCCTGGAATGAGCCCTGGAATGATCCCTGGAATGAGTCCTAGAATGAGTCCTAGAATGATCCCTGGAATGGGCCCTGGAATGAGCCCTGGAATGAGTCCTAGAATGAGCCCTGGAATGAGCCCTGGAATGAGCCCTGGAATGATCCCTGGAATGAGCCCTGGAATGGGCCCTGGAATGAGTCCTAGAATGATCCCTGGAATGAGCCCTGGAATGAGTCCTAGAATGAGCCCTGGAATGGGCCCTGGAATGAGCCCTGGAATGGGCCCTGGAATGAGTCCTAGAATGATACCTGGAATGAGCCCTGGCATCCCCTCCTTTAAGACTGA
>JAPQNM010000041.1:5952543-5960043 GCA_029783475.1 Metacarcinus magister | reverse complement strand
GCACAAAGGTGTAAAGATCTGTCACGGTGAATCCATACACGCCTCAGTGCCTCCTTTGCCTCGCAGCCACGCCTCCACGACACAGTACGGTTCAAGCCTAACAGAGGGCGTGTAAAGGAGGGGATCGAGTTTGGAGCACCAGGGTGGCTGGGAACGATCAAGTGACCCGTGATGAGAGAGAGAGAGAGAGAGAGAGAGAGAGAGAGAGAGAGAGAGAGAGAGAGAGAGAGAGAGAGAGAGAGAGAGAGTCAAACACGAGATTGAAGAATTGTGAAAAGATTTAGAAATAAAGAACGGCAGCATAAGTAGGAAGGAAAAAAAAGAGGATTGAGGTCATGAAAGTCGGCTGACCCTGATTGTAGGTCAGGTCAGGAGCGAGAAAGCCAGATCACATCGAGACAACCAAGCAGATGTAAAGAAAGTCTGCTCAAGAAAGCGGCAGGTCACATCAAGAAGACCAGACCATCATTATAAGAAGGAACAGACTTGAAGGCAAAACTGTGTAAAAAAAACAAAAAAAACAGTATTATTAAACAACCTGATGATGAGAAGGTAAAGGAAGGAATAAAAGACGGATGAGAGAATGTTATGGAATATCGAAAAAGACAGAGGAGGAGGAAGACAGAAGAGGAAGAGAAAGAAGAGGAGGAGGAGAAAGCTTCATAACCCATCATAACCTCAAGTCATCATTCCACTCTATAATTACCCTCCACCTCATTCCTTTTCCGTAACCCTACTTGCGTTCCTTACACGCAACACAAACTTTCATACTCTCTCTCTCTCTCTCTCTCTCTCTCTCTCTCTCTCTCTCTCTCTCTCTCTCTCTCTCTCTCTGTCTGGTATTCACTAGTGGAAGACAGTGGTATGTGGGGGACGCATCAAACTGTATGATCCGCGGAGAGAAAATTAACTAAAAAGTGGTAAGGTGAGACTTGATCGTGGTGTCAGAGATGTTACCTGGATGCGCCGCTCACCGCCTTCCTACCTGTCCTCTCATCATGCCCTCACCTTCATTATTTTTTGGTCTCATGGTGTAAAAAGCCATAAAACTAAGGATAGAATGATCTGCCGCTATGTTCTGTATGTGGTCAATTCTGCTGTGCCTCCGATTATTATTATTATTATTATTATTATATTTTTTTGTAATAGTTACTCCATTTGGTTCACTTTCATTTTAGTCTCTTCATTGATTTTTTTTTTTTAATTCAAACCAATAATGATGATAATAATAATAATAATAATAATAATAATAATAATAATAATATAATAATAATAATAATAATAATATAATAATAACAATAATAATGATAATAATACAACAAGTAGCAGTCACCAGACACACACACACACACACACACACACACACACACACACACACACACACACACACACACACACACACAAGTACACTGATAAGCTACTGTTGTCCCTCGCATCACGCCTATAATCTTTCCTTCCTCTCTCCGTCCCTTCATCTCTCTCCTTTCCCTCTCTTCCTTCCTCATCATCATTGCCATTCGGTCCTGCCTCTCGGATCCTATGTTCATAAATACAAGGTTATATATGGAAGTAGTACAAGGAGGATAAGATATGTTTTGGCAGACTCCCTAGTGCTATAAGATGGACCCTTAACACTCTCTCTCTCTCTCTCTCTCTCTCTCTCTCTCTCTCTCTCTCTCTCTCTCTCTCTCTCTCTCTCTCTCTCTCTCTCTCTCTCTCTCTCTCTCTCTCTCTCTCTCTCTCTCTCTCTCTCCAGCAGGTTATGTGTCCCTTCCTTAAATACTTACACGCACCTGGAACTCCTGAATAATAGGATGTTGTTATCCTCTTTGTCTCTCTCTCTCTCTGTCTGTCTGTCTACCTGTCTGCCTGCTTGTCTAGCAATCCATCTTTTTCTCTGTGTGTGTATTTCTGTCTGTCTCTGTCTCTTTCTCTCTACTTATATATCTCTACTTATATCTCGTTCTCTCTCTCTCTCTCTCTCTCTCTCTCTCTCTCTCTCTCTCTCTCTCTCTCTCTCTCTCTCTCTCTCTCTCTCTCTCTCTCTCTCTCTCTCTCTCTCTCTCTCTCTCTCTCTCTCTCTCTCTCTCTCTCTCTCTCTCTTAATCCTCAGTTGACCTAAGATACATTCATACATTATAAAATAAACTTTCTACTTAAAACCTGGAGGAGCAACTTATCTTACGTGCTATTCTGTCTCGAGAAGAAAAAAAAAATCATAATAATAGTCAAGATGTTGCTTAAGTGTTTAGGATTTGTGTGGTGAAGGAAGGAGGCAGGCAGGTCAATCTTTTTTAATTATCGCTTATGTTCGCCTTCAGACCCGGAAGAGAAAGCATACGAACAGGTGTACAAGGAAAGGTGAGGAAGAGATCGTGCCAAGATTTGACTTTTGAAGAAAATAACCATAAAAGGAACGTAAACTTTATGAATTTAAGCATCAGTGATCAGCATCTTTATTCGTATCTTGTATGTGTGTGTGTGTGTGTGTGTGTGTGTGTGTGTGTGTGTGTGTGTGTGTGTGTGTGTGTGTGTGTGTGTACAGATGAATAAGTGAATAAATTGATAAGAGAGAAAAGCTGAATCAGAGAACAAACCAAGTACCGTAAGTCTGCCTTGTGAACACCAACGTCACCAGGAATAAAACCACGGGTAAAAACAGGAACAGTAGCTTATTCCCAGCAGAAAAAGGAGGAGGAGGAGGTAACTGAACCCTTACAGACTGGATAGGTGCATACCTGGCTTACCTGACGTAGAAAAGGTCAGGACTTGATTGAGAGGAATTGCAAAGTTCAGGATAACCCGGAAGACGGAAAAGATCGATCAGGGAGGAGGAGGAGGAGGAGGAGGAGGAGGAGGAGGAGGAGGAGGAGGAGGAGGAGGAAGAGGAATCTTTAATTGTTGTCGCGTTTCAAAGTTTGTTATGAAGTTCTTGAAGGTGTTATTCCACCACCACCACCACCAGAACAAACCATAAACTTAAACAAAAACAAAAAAAACAAGACAATCAAAACTAAACAGACAAGTCACACAGAAAGTGAATTCAAAGCTTCAATAAACAGAGACATTACGACGAAAATAGGAGCCTGGAGCGGATGGTGTATGGGGGGGGGTGTACTGGGGGTCACTCACTCTCCCTCTCGAAGGTCATGAGGGAGGGAGGGTATAGGGAGGGATCAGGTGTTGGGGGAGGAGGGGTAAGGATGGAACGTCGGGCAGGACAGACATTGACCCCGGACAAGGCTGGCGGGGCGGGGCAGAGTGGGGCGGGGCTAGGCGTGAGGCGGCGGCGGGGTGGGCAGGTCTAAGGATTAACTCTGTAACGGATCCTCTTCTCAAGCTGTCGTGTTGGTCGCTGCTTGTGGCATCTAACGAGGGTGTTTTTCTTTTGTTTTTTTAAGGCAGGTGGGAAGTAATGTGGTGACTTAAGTATCGTATGGATCGATAATGAAAGTATATCTAAGAAGGTCAAGAGGTGGGGTTTCTGCAATACATCGTCCTTTGTTTAATTCAATAGCTAATCTGCTTTGATGCATTAACTGACAGCCATCCTATAAGGGAAACCAACATCCATCGTATAATGAGGAACACGATGACAGGCAGGGAAATACAATGCTGCTTTGTCAACATAAACTAAACAGGAAATACCTAGACAAGAGCTGTTGACTGTCTTCTGTTTATCCTGGAGTGAGTTGAGGATTTGGCGTTGATTTATAGACGTAACATTAATTCAACTGAGGCTGCTTGTAAACCACAGACTTATACTTTACACATCACTTGAGAGGGGAAGAAAACTCAACACACACACACACACACACACACACACACACACACACGCACACGCACACGATTTAAGAGGCCATCCCATGTACTGCTCCGTTAGTGCGAACACCCTTACGGCCTCAGAACACGCCTGCGAGCCTTCACAGGGAAGTCACAGGGCTAGAGGCAGAAGGGCATCAAGGGGGCCGTCACACCAGGGAACAGGAAGGTACAAGGCCTCCTGCAGGGGTCAAGTAGAGGAGGATGCCGAGGATAGATGCAGAGGGAGAGAAAGCAGATCTAAACAGCCAGACCCTAACACTGTGAAATTGGAGAGAAGTGGATGGGGAGAATTTTATACACGATGACGACTACCTCCTCCTCCTCCTCCTCCTCCTCCTCCTCCTCCTCCTCCTCTTCCTCTTCCTCTTCCTCTTCCTCCTCAGCGCCAAGGGGAGAATTTCCGTTTTACAAAGTTACCTTGTTAGGGTGTATGAAGAGGTTACTTTATCATCCCTTGGAGTTTTTACTCTCTCTCTCTCTGTGTGTGTGTCTCTCTCTCTCTCTCTCTCTCTCTCTCTCTCTCTCTCTCTCTCTCTCTCTCTCTCTCTCTCTCTCTCTCTCTCTCTCTCTCTCTCTCTCTCTCTCTCTCTCTCTCTCTCTCTCTCTCTCTCTCTCTCTCTCTCTCTTTTCTCTCTCTTTTCTCTCTCACTTTTACTCTCCTGTAATGTGCAAGTTTCTCACAAAAGGATAACGGTGTAGCTTCTCAGTCGTGCCGGGAACCCAGACTAGGCGTTGCCCTTGTAGCCATCACCTTCACCTTCATTTACACACACACACACACACACACACACACACACACACACACACACACACACACACACACACACACACACACACACACACACCACTTCAAAAATTATTGAGAATGAGTTTTTGTCTTTGTGTGTGTGTGTGTGTGTGTGTGTGTGTGTGTGTGTGTGTGTGTGTGTGTGTGTTGATGGTAGTGGTAGTGGATAGCTGGACGTGCATTTAATCAAGTGTGTGAGTTCATTTAACACATCCTTGCAAAAACTATGTACCCAGGCTAATGTTACTGTTGCTACCACCACCACCACCACCACCACCACCACCACCACCACCACCACCACCACCACCACCACCACCACCACCACCACCACCACCACCACCACCACCACCACCAACCATGACCCCCACAATTAACCATTACCTTCCACCAACGCACATGATCACCACCACTACCACTACCAATAATTTAAGATCACTACCACCTGTCACCACACACCAGCTGTTAGAACCACTATACCTGCCATACTCACTCAAACACGACCACCACCACCACCTACTACTACTTGCTACGCCTCGCCACTCTCTGTTTTGCCTCCTACCTACTACCTCTTACAGAACCACATCACCTACATACCTCTTGGTCAGATGTTGAAGCGAGATTATAGATTCCGAGCGTAACTAACCTACGAGAGAGAGAGAGAGAGAGAGAGAGAGAGAGAGAGAGAGAGAGAGAGAGAGAGAGAGAGAGAGAGAGAGAGAGAGAGAGAGAGAGAGAGATTTTTTTCACAGTAACTCAACTTGAGACAAAAGTATAAGATTAACTACAAAGGAAAGTCTCAGATAACAGCTTAATAGATAACAGAAGAGAGAGGGAGAGAGGCAGAACATGTAAGACTAGATTATCTCTCAGGCGTTGTTCCTTTGTTTGGAGAGAAGGGAGGAGGGAGGGAAGGAAAGACAGAGAAAAGTTGGGATAATGAGTTATATACTGTTGATCACCAAACGCGAACACACACACACACACACACACACACACACACACACACACACACACATACACACATACACACATACACACGTAGACATTCTTTTCTCTTATTAATATTTAATTTATGTTCATGTGCAATTCCAATTCGATCCATCTCTTTTTTTTCTTTAATCTTGGCATCATAAAACGAACGAATCTTTCTGGGGAATCGTACTAATCTTCATGAACCAAATTTATTGCAAAAATGTATAAAACCGGAATTATACAAGTTGGATGTATCAGCTTTGTCATGTGCCTCTTCATTTTTCATAGACAAGATTATCAGGTAGTATAATGCTGGGGCTTTGACTGTCTACCCCCCCCCTAAGGCCACTCCCTCCCCCGTACGTGACCTGGCGCTGCAAAGAACAGGTCATTCACCCTTCCTCACCTGTCACCTGGGCCAGCATCACTTAGTTCCTTCTTCCCATGCCTCTCCATCTACCCTCGTTCATCTATGTCTATCCAATTAGCCATTTATTCGATCAACTTCTTCTATCTTGTCTACCTCGTTTTCCCTCCCTCCCTCCCTCCCTCCCTCCCTTATTCGTCCATTTTTCTCTCTCCCTAAACTCGCTTGGTTCTGCATTGTTGCCACACCTGTTTTTTTTTTCTTTTTTTTTCTGGTGTCGTTTTGTCATCTTCATCTGCATTTTCATCTCCATATTCTTGCTCTCTCTCTCTCTCTCTTCTTCCCAATTCCAGTCCACTCAACTTTATTCCCTCTTGTTTGTTCCCCTGTTTGCCTTTGTAACTCAATTTGTCGTTTACTCTAAGTTATTTCCCTCCCTTACCTCACTCCTTTATTCCTTTAATTCTAACATCTTTCCTACTTACTCTCCTTTCTCCTACCTACTCTCTTTTTTTCTCCCGCTTCGTATACTCAATATTTTTTCTCTTCTCCTCCTTTCCCTTCCCCTTCCTCCTTCCTTCCCTTCCCCGCCCTTCCCTGCAGGACTCAAAGATGGAGTGAGGCAAGGAAGGGTGGAGTCCTCGTCTCTCTGGTCAAGATTAAGGAGCCTAGTGTTTCTCCCGCAAGTTTATGTGTCTATTGCAAGGTGACTCTGACCAGCCTCACTCTTCTTACATACATACATACATATTTATCCTATATTTGCCTTTCTTAGTTCTATAATACATTTTCCTTTACACATATTCCCTAGAACCTTCTCTACCTAACCCCATTCTTCCCTTAAACATGTCTCCCTTTTTTTAATTTAATCAATCATTCATTTCGTTGCTCCTCAATCCACCTACACTCAAAACTATCCATCAATCCATTTCATCCACCTCAGCTGTACCCAGTCACCCATTCCAGACCTTAGCATCCACTTCACGTATTAATCAAACACACCTTCCATTTCACAACCCTCCACATAACTCTCCACACGGGAATGATCCGATCAGTGAAGTGTTTGAGATAGTCACCTTCGCCTTCACCTTCAGTTGTAGTCTCACCTTCACCTTCACAACACCTGACGCCCACCTTCACTCGACCGTTCACCCACCCAGACCTTGCCATCCACCCCCCCCCCTCAGCGTCCACTCCCCTTGCACGCTTCCCTTCCTTACCCCACGCAATCTCAAGGCATTACATCATTGTATATATTGGGATTGTACTGTTTCCTTCGCTTCTATGCATTTTTTTTTAGTACAATTGCTATCATTATTACTATTATTATTATTATTATTATCATTATTATCATTATTATTATTATTATTATTGTTGTTATTGCCAGTAATTTAGTCACAGTCGGCTGGCAGAAGGCAATGCAATAAATGTCACGTATTTTCCTGTTCCTATTTGTGATACGGAGGAAAAAACAAGTCTTGGGAAGCGTTGGAGAGAAAACAGGTTCGTGTGAGAAAAGGATCTGTGGGACAGGTGTGCAAAGGTGTGG
>JAPQNM010000041.1:5907543-5945043 GCA_029783475.1 Metacarcinus magister | reverse complement strand
TTGTGTCGTTATTCCAGTAGATGAAGCCAAATAATTAGGTTGTTGAGAGAGAGAGAGAGAGAGAGAGAGAGAGAGAGAGAGAGAGAGAGAGAGAGAGAGAGAGAGAGAGAGAGAGAGAGAGAGAGAGAGAGAGAGAGAGAGAGAGAGAGAAAAAAAAACATGTCTTTTTAACAACATTATTACGTTTTCTATTAAAAAAAAAGGTTGTGTGTGTGTCTTTTCTGAGTTTCGTGTAGCGTTTCACATATTATAATCAGAAAGCAATCAGCAGAGGTAGTGAATCCTTTTGTAATATCAAGGAGGATTTAAAGATTATCCCTTGATGTAAAATTAGGATTCAGAAACTTTCCTTAATGTAAAGAAAAGACTTATAATGTTTCCTCAGTATTGACCTTCCTGGTGTTGCTGTCTTAAAGAACATTTCTTCACCATCCGCAGCGGTATATCATCTCATCTAACTAAGCTTATTATCCTTTCTTTCTCTCTCCCTTCCAATTTCCTTCTCCTACCTCCCCATCATTTTTTTTCCCTCTTGTCTCAATCCTGAATCTTTATCACAATTTCCTTCATCTTCCACCTGCTGTGTACAGAGGAAGGGACTCGTCTGCATGATGGGAGAGACAGACGATCGTAAACTAGATGTACCGTATGACTGTTTAAGATATAGACTCTTAGCACGAACAATAGTACAAAAGAATAGCGTTGACCTGAGTTCATGCACGTCACAACATAATAATAACTCTAAATATACTCCCAGATTCATAACAACTGTTTGATATGACCTTCAAAACGTCCACTTAATGTAGCTCGAAAAGTTTTGTTTGTGTACTACGTGGGGCGTCAAGGAGTTAGCTGCAGTAGTAGTAGTAGTAGTAGTAGTAGTAGTAGTAGTAGTAGTTGTAGTAGTAGTTGTAGTAGTAGTTGTAGTAGTAGTAGTAGTAGTAGTAGTAGTAGACAAGATGGTGGGAAAGGACTAAAAAGAAATGAGGAAGCGTAAAAGGAGAAGCTGAAGTAACGGTTTGCATAAAGAAATATGATTGTTAAGAAAAATATTAAGACATGAAAAAAGAAGTGAAGAAAAAGAGTGAATTCAGTAAGAGAAAACTGGAAAAACGGGGCATATTTAGTTAATAGCTTCCAGTCCTGAGGGGACGGGATGACTGAAGGATGGGAGGGGGTGAGGAAAAGGGGGGGGAAGATGAGGGGGTTAGGATGAGGATTGGTATCTATTCCCCCTCATCATCCCTCATTACCAACACTACCGCTCCTTCTGTCGAGGTGAAGCAGCTATTTTGATTAGTATTCCTCCTCCTCCTCCTCCTCCTCCTCCTCCTCCTCCTCCTCCTCCTCCTCCTCCTCCTCCTCCTCCTCCTCCTCCTCTCGTATCATTTATCGTTCAAGCACTTATGGAGTTCACTTCTAGCTTCACCTCATCCTCGCCTCACCCAACATCAGTCACCTTGGCATCAAAAAATCTTTCATTGTCATTATTCTTCGAGTAACAAGTCAGGCAGCAGGTGAGCAGCCTTACCTGTGAAAACTACTTAATTCCCTTCTTCCCTTCATCATGTGTCGTTATGCAATTAGAAAACATGATCGGAATGTTAGGTTAGGTTAGGTTCGGCATTTTTATTTTCCACTGTTCAGAAATGTACTTATATTCACTTAACTAGTAGAGTTGTAGAAGTAACATGTATATATAATATTTTTGTAAAGGAAGAAAGAGTCAATGGAAATCTTCATAAATTTAACATTACTTTTTGTTCTTCTATCAATTGCAAATCCAGAGAAGAATCCAGTCGAAGAAGGAGACCAAGTAGACACTTCACTGAATTAAGAGTGACCACAAACTCGTAAGGAGAGACACTCATCGTTATGGTCTGTTTGCAGGTACATGGGTTGGCTGGTTCCCTCCTCCTCCCAGTCCCTCTCCCCTCCAGGCATAGTCGTTGGCTCCTGAGGTAAGTGCTCCCTGCTGGGCCTTGCAATGGTCAAGGCCAGTAGTATGGTATTGGGTAAGCATGCCAGGCGATGTTGTGGTAGTAGTAATTGTTGTTGTTGTAGTGGTAATAGTAGTAGTAGTAGTAGTAGTTAGGTTAGGTTAGGTTAGAATTAATGGAATACTGAACAATGAATATCCTGTACATTATGATTGCCTGATTGATTAATTGTATCTTAATGGCGCCGTAATACTAAAGGAGCATAGGTCGTATAGCATCGTATCAAATCATTGGAAGATATAATACAGGAGTGAAAAGTTAAAGTATTGGATGTCCTTAAAGTATAAAGTAATAAATATCATAATAAACAGAACAATATATCATATACTTCCTCACATTGGTAGTCAGAATTATGTCGATATCAATCTTCATTTTGTTCTCTTTTCCTCCTGATATGGTATAGAAGAGTGTGTTGTGAGGTAAACTATTATTCTATATTTCTTACATCAAAAATAATATTGATGTTAATAGGACAGATGTTATTCAAAGCATTACTACATATTGATATTTATTAATTGATATTTATTTATTTATGTATCTATTTATCAATTCATATATATATTTATTCATTCATTCACTCATTCATTCATTCAATAATTGTATATTTTGTGTTTATTTCTTATCTATTTATTTATCTCTACATGTTTATCATTTAATTAATTTATTTATATATTCATTTAATTATTACAATACAAAAATTAACAATAGAAGTTGAGTCGTCGTGAGGAGCATCATTATCCATTAACATTCCCAATACTTTTTATGTTCATTCCTCGTAACCCAAAGGCATGAATATAATGCATCTTAACAATTCGTCAACACTGATCACTCGCCTGTTGTGTGCAAAGTATCCGCGGCATCGCTGGAATATCACTGTGCGTCACTTTTCCTCATTAATCTTCGTCATCATCACCAAACACATGATCACAAGAACAAAGGCAGATGTGATGACTAACTTTTTATATATATAATCTTGACAAAATAAACAATATGAGAGAAGAAGCAAGAAGAGAGGGAAAAGGGAGCAGGAATGAGGGCAAAGGGAAGGATGGGGGGGATGAGATTGAAAGGAGAGGAGATACGAGTGAAGGTGAGCGATGAACGTAAATAGGAAGGAATGAAGGAAGAAAGACGGATGAAGGATTTATCAGTGGCATTACACGACGCTGCAGGTGCTTCGTTAGTGGCCATTTTCCTCCTCTTACCTCCTCCTCCTCCTCCTCCTCCTCCTCCTCCTCCTCCTCCTCCTCCTCCTCCTCCTCCTCCTCCTCCTCCTCCTCCTCCTCCTCCTCCTCCTCCTCCTCCTCCTCCTCCTCCTCCTCCTCCTCCTCCTCCTCCTCCTCCTCCTCCTCCTCCTCCTCCTTTCCGTGACCCTGTGATCCAGAAACTATATGACCTATCTGGAAAAGTCTCATCTTCTCCTCGTTCCATGACAAAGAGAAACCCGTCGTGGGCCCTGCAGCCTCTTTTTGCATCACAGCTGTTCATCTTGTGTCGCGTTTAGTGTTCATTCCTGCTTTCTCTTATTGCTTTGTTTGTATTTGTATTGTAACATGTTGCATTCTTTTCTCTTAGTGTCTTTCTATCTTTATTCTTTTCTTTGGTTTGATTTTCCTTACTTGTTTTTTTTCCCCTTGCTTTCCTGCTTACCCACTGCCCTCCTAACATGTTCAGGTGGGTCGTATACACCTGTAATTAAGTGTGCTATTTTTGACTAGTTGACAGTGAGTGAAGGGTATTGGATGCGATTTTTTTCTTCTTCTAGTTCTCAATGTATTTGATGTATATTTGTATGCGTTATTTATTGTATTATTTGTACTTTGGGTTGATTTAGGGCGTGACATACAGGTGATGGAAATTGTCTTTTGCTGCCACGCTACTGTCCAATGCAGGTATTGCTTAAAGTAAAGTATTGAAGAAGAAAAAAAAAGAAAAAAAAATCAATATTGTAATGAGTTTTATTCGTATATTGTCTGGTGTGGCCTAAATGCTGCTTTTGTGTGTGTGTGTGTGTGTGTGTGTTAAATGCAGCTCATGTTTTTTTTTTCATTTTATTTTTGTTACGTTCGTGTTTTAAGAGGCGCCAAGTATTTTGCTCGTGTTTGTCATTCATCATTTATGTGCATCACATTTACTCGCATCCAAATCGGTCTTACATTGTTGACTCAACTTAATGAGACTGAAAGAAGATCCACAGGAATAAACATTAAAACTCCACCTTATCCTTCCACCTCAAGTCATTGGCATGTGTAGTGAATGTCCTTAGAAGACCTTGTATCCTTACCTTCCTAAAAACGAGGAGCAAGAACAAGTCACTTTACAACCCCATAAATCATGTCTTTGGAAAGCTGCAATTGTCACATCATCGGGTAACATCAAGGTGGCGCTGGTGGTGGTCAAGGAAGGCAAGGCAGTGGTTAAGACTCGTCCACTCGCCATCCTCCACCTCGGTCTGAACCCTGAGGTGGATGCACTCGACCTGGACTTTCATTGTTTTGTAGTGCCGCTATTTCGATGGCTCGCCGAGGACCTGTTTCTGTCTTCCTGATCCTCCGCGTCCTCGTAGGGTCGCGGGAGGCCCTGAGGGTGCGTGCAGGGGTGGTGAAGGATACGTCAGTAGGGGTTGGGGGTTGGCTAGAGCTTTCTCCGCGATCCAAAGTCAAGGATGTGATGGTTTGTGGTCGGTGAGGCTGGTGTGGTCGTTTAAAAGAAGGACGAAGAGAAAGAGGAATAGGAGGAGGAGGAGGAGGTGGAAGTGGACTTGGTTGAAGAGGTAGTGCAGGTGAAGGAACAGGAACTTAGGTAGAAGAAGCATGACGAATGTATGATTGTAAAGGCAGGAAGGCTAATTGGCCACACAAATACTTCAAGAAACATGACAAAGAAGAGTTGAAGGAAGAAAGTGTCATGATAATAATCTTTGTCTTTGTGCTTACTGCTCCTAATGGTAGACGAGGCAGAATGAAGAACACACACACACACACACACACACACACACACACACACACACACACACACCCACTTGGTTTAGCTCCAAGTTTGGTATTGAGCCTGCTTGGTACAAGGCCTTGTCAACATTTTTGTCCAGAATAATAATAATAATAATAATAATAATAATAATAATAATAATAATAATAATAATAATAATAATAATAATAATAATAATAACAATAATAATATCAATAATGAGTGGTTCTATCGCACTGTCCTTAACCTCAAGACAACAAGGAGGAGAAAGGAGGAAGCAGAACAGAAGCAGGAGCAGACGAAGAGTAGTAGAAGCAGGAGAAGCACACAGGATGGGGCTTAATCTGTGCTAAGACGCAGTTCCTCTCCCTCATCCCCAATAGTCCCCCCAACTTGACCCCTTACCCCTTGTCTTCCTTATCTCCTCTCTTTTCCTCCCCATGAGCTTGCCACCACCACTGCGGCGTCACCCCTGCTGAGGCGGTGCCAAGGTGCCACCGAACTGGTCCTGAGGTGTTTATTTGCACTCTCTGTTTGGTTATTAATTTCGTTGTTTATTTAAGAAGCTAAAGGTTGTGTTGTGCTTAAAGCTATTTTGTATTTGTATTTGAGAGAGAGAGAGAGAGAGAGAGAGAGAGAGAGAGAGAGAGAGAGAGAGAGAGAGAGAGAGAGAGAGAGAGAGAGAGAGAGAGAGAGAGAGAGAGAGAGAGAGAGAGAGAGAGAGAGATTCATAAGATATAATTATGTCATGTTAACTGCATGTACAATTTAACTTTCCTCAGGTAAAGATATGCAGACATTTTTTTTTCTATTTATTTATTTTTTGTTTATATTTATATTTTTAAATGACGTACTTAGTTATTCATAAACCAGGAAAGTTTTTGGTGAGGCCTTGTGGTTGGCTTGGTAAAAGTTTATAAGAATATGTTATTTATCTCAAGTATTGATCATCCATTCCCCTTGACGTGAAGCTTTAAGCCTCAACTTAGCGCTTCTCTGCAGACACATGTAAACACAGGGAGTGCCACACGTTATCCTTTTGTTTACCTTTAGTGCAGCGGCTCCAGTATTAGGACATCACGAAGATAACCGAATTTCGTACGATCAATTTTTAGTGAAGTAGTAATAGTATAAATGGATATTACGTATAGGTTATGTAAGGTACCTTTTAATGCAAGGAGTATAATGGACACTCATGATCAAGGGAAACACATTACCTTCGACAGGAAATTTTATGTAAAAGATTGAAGGAAACAAGAAATTATAATACTTAGAATAAACAAAATTGTGACTTTTCCTTAAGAATTTATATGACTTTAGAAGAAAGCACAAATAGAAATTCTTGCTTTCTTTATAGGATCTTTGTATATAGAAATGAAAGGAAAAAAACAAATGACGAATGTTAGTCCATAAGGTTAATATCACGAGAAAATAAGCAACGGAAAGATAATAGTTGATTATTGAGTTAATTAGTTAAAAGGATTCTGATAAACAACAAGACACTGTACATTAAGTCTCGTGCTGTGAGTCTTTGCACCATAAGAGGCGACACGGAATTAACACATAAACTAAAAACAATGTGTAAGGTGTCGCCGACCGTAAGTAGCGACACGTGTATGCATGTACGTATGTATGTATGTATGTATGTAGTACAGTTTAATTAGGTGTATCAGATGCTGCAATGATATTTCCAATATCTCTAATAGCTTTCGAGAAAATGAGGAGGAAAATCATGTTTTTATATAAATATTAAGTTTCATTTTACTGCGTAATTATTAGTCATAGAACAAATATTCATAATGAGAGTTGTATAGTTTAATTAGGTGTATCAGATGCTGCAATGATATTTCCAATATCTCTAATAGCTTTCGAGAAAATGAGGAGGAAAGTCATGTTTTTATATAAATATAAAGTTTCATTTTACTGTGTAATTATTAGTCATAGAACAAATATTCATAATTTCAGTTTTACAGTTTAATTAGGTCTATCAGATGCTGCAGTGATATTTCCAATATCTCTAATAGCTTTCGAGAAAATGAGGAGGAAAGTCATGTTTTTATATAAATATTAAGTTTCAATTTACTGCGTAATTATTAGCCATAGAACAAATATTCATAATATCAGTTGTACAGTTTAATTAGGTCTATCAGATGCTGCAATGATATTTCCAATATCTCTAATAGCTTTCGAGAAAATGAGGAGGAAATTCATGTTTTTATATAAATATTAAGTTTCATTTTACTGCGTAATTATTAGTCATAGAACAAATATTCATAATGACAGTTGTAAAGTTTAATTAGGTGTATCAGATGCTTCAATCATATTTCCAATATCTCTAATAGCTTTCGGGAAAATGAGGAGGAAATTCATGTTTTTATATAAATATTAAGTTTCATTTTACTGCGTAATTATTAGCCATAGAACAAATATTCATAATATCAGTTGTACAGTTTAATTAGGTCTATCAGATGCTGCAATGATATTTCCAATATCTCTAATAGCTTTCGAGAAAATGAGGAGGAAAGTCATGTTTTTAAATAAATATAAAGTTTCATTTTACTGCGTAATTATTAGTCATAGAACAAATATTCATAATTTCAGTTTTACAGTTTAATTAGGTCTATCAGATGCTGCAGTGATATTTCCAATATCTCTAATAGCTTTCGAGAAAATGAGGAGGAAATTCATGTTTTTATATAAATATTAAGTTTCATTTTACTGCGTAATTATTAGTCATAGAAAAAATATTCATAATATCAGTTGTACAGTTTAATTAGGTTTATCAGCTGTTGCAATGATATTTCCAATATCTCTAATAGCTTTCGAGAAAATGAGGAGGAAAGTCATGTTTTTAAATAAATATTAAGTTTCATTTTACTGCGTAATTATTAGTCATAGAACAAATATTCATAATATCAGTTGTACAGTTTAATTAGGTCTATCAGATGCTGCAATTATATTTCCAATATCTCTAATAGCTTTCGAGAAAATGACGAGGAAAATCATGTTTTTATATAAAAATACGGTTTTATTTTACTGCGTAATTATTAGTCATAGAACAAATATTAATAATATCAGTTGTACAGTTGAATTAGGTGTATCAGATGATGCAATGATATTTCCAATATCTCTAATAGCTTTCGAGAAAACGAGGAAGAAAGTAATTTAAAAAAAAGTAAAATTCAGTATTTATTAGTACTAGTGAAAATATTCATAATGACAGTAGTAGATTTTAATCAGGTCTATCAGATGCTGCAATGATATTTCCAATATCTCTAATAGCTTTCGAGAAAATGAGGAGGAAAGTCATGTTTTTATATAAATATATAGTTTCATTTTACTGCGTAATTATTAGTCATAGAACAAATATTCATAATGTCAGTTTTACAGTTTAATTAGGTCTATCAGATGCTGCAGTGATATTTCCAATATCTCTAATAGCTTTCGAGAAAATGAGGAGGAAAATCATGTTTTTATATAAATATTAAGTTTCATTTTACTGCGTAATTATTAGTCATAGAACAAATATTCATAATGAGAGTTGTACAGTTTAATTAGGTCTATCAGATGCTGCAATGATATTTCCAATATCTCTAATAGCTTTCGAGAAAATGAGGAGGAAAGTCATGTTTTTAAATAAATATAAAGTTTCATTTTACTGCGTAATTATTAGTCATAGAACAAATATTCATAATTTCAGTTTTACAGTTTAATTAGGTCTATCAGATGCTGCAGTGATATTTCCAATATCTCTAATAGCTTTCGAGAAAATGAGGAGGAAATTCATGTTTTTATATAAATATTAAGTTTCATTTTACTGCGTAATTATTAGTCATAGAAAAAATATTCATAATATCAGTTGTACAATTTAATTAGGTTTATCAGCTGTTGCAATGATATTTCCAATATCTCTAATAGCTTTCGAGAAAATGAGGAGGAAAGTCATGTTTTTAAATAAATATTAAGTTTCATTTTACTGCGTAATTATTAGTCATAGAACAAATATTCATAATATCAGTTGTACAGTTTAATTAGGTCTATCAGATGCTGCAATTATATTTCCAATATCTCTAATAGCTTTCGAGAAAATGACGAGGGAAATCATGTTTTTATATAAAAATACGGTTTTATTTTACTGCGTAATTATTAGTCATAGAACAAATATTAATAATATCAGTTGTACAGTTGAATTAGGTGTATCAGATGATGCAATGATATTTCCAATATCTCTAATAGCTTTCGAGAAAACGAGGAAGAAAGTAATTTTAAAAAAAGTAAAATTCAGTATTTATTAGTACTAGTGAAAATATTCATAATGACAGTAGTAGATTTTAATCAGGTCTATCAGATGCTGCAATGATATTTCCAATATCTCTAATAGCTTTCGAGAAAATGAGGAGGAAAGTCATGTTTTTATATAAATATATAGTTTCATTTTACTGCGTAATTATTAGTCATAGAACAAATATTCATAATGTCAGTTTTACAGTTTAATTAGGTCTATCAGATGCTGCAGTGATATTTCCAATATCTCTAATAGCTTTCGAGAAAATGAGGAGGAAAATCATGTTTTTATATAAATATTAAGTTTCATTTTACTGCGTAATTATTAGTCATAGAACAAATATTCATAATGAGAGTTGTACAGTTTAATTAGGTCTATCAGATGCTGCAATGATATTTCCAATATCTCTAATAGCTTTCGAGAAAATGAGGAGGAAAGTCATGTTTTTATTTAAATATAAAGTTTCATTTTACTGCGTAATTATTAGTCATAGAACAAATATTCATAATTTCAGTTTTACAGTTTAATTAGGTCTATCAGATGCTGCAGTGATATTTCCAATATCTCTAATAGCTTTCGAGAAAATGAGGAGGAAAGTCATGTTTTTATATAAATATTAAGTTTCAATTTACTGCGTAATTATTAGCCATAGAACAAATATTCATAATATCAGTTGTACAGTTTAATTAGGTCTATCAGATGCTGCAATGATATTTCCAATATCTCTAATAGCTTTCGAGAAAATGAGGAGGAAATTCATGTTTTTATATAAATATTAAGTTTCATTTTACTCCGTAATTATTAGTCATAGAACAAATATTCATAATATCAGTTGTACAGTTTAATTAGGTTTATCAGCTGTTGCAATGATATTTCCAATATCTCTAATAGCTTTCGAGAAAATGAAGAGGAAAGTCATGTTTTTAAATAAATATAGTTTCATTTTACTGCGTAATTATTAGTCATAGAACAAATATTCATAATATCAGTTGTACAGTTTAATTAGGTCTATCAGATGCTGCAATTATATTTCCAATATCTCTAATAGCTTTCGAGAAAATGAGGCGGAAATTCATGTTTTTATATAAATATTAAGTTTCATTTTACTGCGTAATTATTAGCCATAGAACAAATATTCATAATATCAGTTGTACAGTTTAATTAGGTGTATCAGATGCTGCAATGATATTTCCAATATCTCTAATAGCTTTCGAGAAAATGAGGAGGAAAGTCATGTTTTAATATAAATATTAAGTTTCAATTTACTGCGTAATTATTAGTCATAGAAAAAATATTCATAATATCAGTTGTACAGTTTAATTAGGTTTATCAGCTGTTGCAATGATATTTCCAATATCTCTAATAGCTTTCGAGAAAATGAGGAGGAAAGTCATGTTTTTAAATAAATATTAAGTTTCATTTTACTGCGTAATTATTAGTCATAGAACAAATATTCATAATATCAGTTGTACAGTTTAATTAGGTCTATCAGATGCTGCAATTATATTTCCAATATCTCTAATAGCTTTCGAGAAAATGACGAGGAAAATCATGTTTTTATATAAAAATACGGTTTTATTTTACTGCGTAATTATTAGTCATAGAACAAATATTAATAATATCAGTTGTACAGTTGAATTAGGTGTATCAGATGATGCAATGATATTTCCAATATCTCTAATAGCTTTCGAGAAAACGAGGAAGAAAGTAATTTTAAAAAAAGTAAAATTCAGTATTTATTAGTACTAGTGAAAATATTCATAATGACAGTAGTAGATTTTAATCAGGTCTATCAGATGCTGCAATGATATTTCCAATATCTCTAATAGCTTTCGAGAAAATGAGGAGGAAAGTCATGTTTTTATATAAATATATAGTTTCATTTTACTGCGTAATTATTAGTCATAGAACAAATATTCATAATGTCAGTTTTACAGTTTAATTAGGTCTATCAGATGCTGCAGTGATATTTCCAATATCTCTAATAGCTTTCGAGAAAATGAGGAGGAAAATCATGTTTTTTATATAAATATTAAGTTTCATTTTACTGCGTAATTATTAGTCATAGAACAAATATTCATAATGAGAGTTGTACAGTTTAATTAAGTCTATCAGATGCTGCAATGATATTTCCAATATCTCTAATAGCTTTCGAGAAAATGAGGAGGAAATTCATGTTTTTATATAAATATTAAGTTTCATTTTACTGCGTAATTATTAGTCATAGAAAAAATATTCATAATATCAGTTGTACAATTTAATTAGGTTTATCAGCTGTTGCAATGATATTTCCAATATCTCTAATAGCTTTCGAGAAAATGAGGAGGAAAGTCATGTTTTTAAATAAATATTAAGTTTCATTTTACTGCGTAATTATTAGTCATAGAACAAATATTCATAATATCAGTTTGTACAGTTTAATTAGGTCTATCAGATGCTGCAATTATATTTCCCAATATCTCTAATAGCTTTCGAGAAAATGAGGAGGAAATTCATGTTTTTATATAAATATTAAGTTTCATTTTACTGCGTAATTATTAGTCATAGAACAAATATTCATAATGACAGTTGTACAGTTTAATTAGGTGTATCAGATGCTTCAATCATATTTCCAATATCTCTAATAGCTTTCGGGAAAATGAGGAGGAAATTCATGTTTATATATAAATATTAAGTTTCATTTTACTGCGTAATTATTAGCCATAGAACAAATATTCATAATATCAGTTGTACAGTTTAATTAGGTCTATCAGATGCTGCAATGATATTTCCAATATCTCTAATAGCTTTCGAGAAAATGAGGAGGAAAGTCATGTTTTTAAATAAATATAAAGTTTCATTTTACTGCGTAATTATTAGTCATAGAACAAATATTCATAATTTCAGTTTTACAGTTTAATTAGGTCTATCAGATGCTGCAGTGATATTTCCAATATCTCTAATAGCTTTCGAGAAAATGAGGAGGAAATTCATGTTTTTATATAAATATTAAGTTTCATTTTACTGCGTAATTATTAGTCATAGAAAAAATATTCATAATATCAGCTGTACAGTTTAATTAGGTTTATCAGCTGTTGCAATGATATTTCCAATATCTCTAATAGCTTTCGAGAAAATGAGGAGGAAAGTCATGTTTTTAAATAAATATTAAGTTTCATTTTACTGCGTAATTATTAGTCATAGAACAAATATTCATAATATCAGTTGTACAGTTTAATTAGGTCTATCAGATGCTGCAATTATATTTCCAATATCTCTAATAGCTTTCGAGAAAATGAGGAGGAAAGTCATGTTTTTATATAAAAATACGGTTTTATTTTACTGCGTAGTTATTAGTCATAGAACAAATATTCATAATATCAGTTGTACAGTTGAATTAGGTGTATCAGATGATGCAATGATATTTCTAATATATCTAATAGCTTTCGAGAAAACGAGGAAGAAAGTAATTTTAAAAAAAGTAAAATTCAGTATTTATTAGTACTAGTGAAAATATTCATAATGACAGTAGTAGATTTTAATCAGGTCTATCAGATGCTGCAATGATATTTCCAATATCTCTAATAGCTTTCGAGAAAATGAGGAGGAAAGTCATGTTTTTATATAAATATATAGTGTCATTTTACTGCGTAATTATTAGTCATAGAACAAATATTAATAATGTCAATTTTAAAGTTTAATTAGGTCTATCAGATGCTGCTGTGATATTTCCAATATCTCTAATAGCTCTCGAGAAAATGAGGAGGAAAATCATGTTTTTATATAAATATTAAGTTTCATTTTACTGCGTAATTATTAGTCATAGAATAAATATTCATAATGAGAGTTGTACAGTTTAATTAAGTCTATCAGATGCTGCAATGATATTTCCAATATCTCTAATAGCTTTCGAGAAAATGAGGAGGAAATTCATGTTTTTATATAAATATTAAGTTTCATTTTACTGCGTAATTATTAGCCATAGAACAAATATTCATAATATCAGTTGTACAGTTTAATTAGGTGTATCAGATACTGCAATGATATTTCCAATATCTCTAATAGCTTTCGAGAAAATGAGGAGGAAAGTCATGTTTTTATATAAATATTAAGTTTCAATTTACTGCGTAATTATTAGCCATAGAACAAATATTCATAATATCAGTTGTACAGTTTAATTAGGTCTATCAGATGCTGCAATGATATTTCCAATATCTCTAATAGCTTTCGAGAAAATGAGGAAATTCATGTTTTTATATAAATATTAAGTTTCATTTTACTGCGTAATTATTAGTCATAGAACAAATATTCATAATGACAGTTGTACAGTTTAATTAGGTGTATCAGATGCTTCAATCATATTTCCAATATCTCTAATAGCTTTCGGGAAAATGAGGAGGAAATTCATGTTTTTATATAAATATTAAGTTTCATTTTACTGCGTAATTATTAGCCATAGAACAAATATTCATAATATCAGTTGTACAGTTTAATTAGGTGTATCAGATGCTGCAATGATATTTCCAATAGCTCTAATAGCTTTCGAGAAAATGAGGAGGAATGTCATGTTTTTATATAAATATATAGTTTCATTTTACTGCGTAATTATTAGTCATAGAACAAATATTCATAATGTCAGTTTTACAGTTTAATTTGGTCTATCAGATGCTGCAGTGATATTTCCAATATCTCTAATAGCTTTCGAGAAAATGAGGAGGAAAATCATGTTTTTTTATAAATATTAATTTTCATTTTACTGCGTAATTATTAGTCATAGAACAAATATTCTTAATGAGAGTTGTACAGTTTAATTAGGTGTATCAGATGCTGCAATGATATTTCCAATATATCTAATAGCTTTCGAGAAAATAGGAGGAAAGTCATGTTTTTATATAAATATTAAGTTTCATTTTACTGCGTAATTATTAGCCATAGAACAAATATTCATAATATCAGTTGTACAGTTTAATTAGGTGTATCAGATGCTGCAATGATATTTCCAATATCTCTAATAGCTTTCGAGAAAATGAGGAGGAAAGTCATCTTTTTATATAAATATTAAGTTTCATTTTACTGCGTAATTATTAGCCATAGAACAAATATTCATAATATCAGTTGTACAGTTTAATTAGGTGTATCAGATGCTGCAATGATATTTCCAATATCTCTAATAGCTTTCGAGAAAATGAGGAGGAAAGTCATGTTTTTAAATAAATATTAAGTTTAATTTTACTGCGTAATTATTAGTCATAGAACAAATATTTATAATATCAGTTTTACAGTTTAATTAGGTGTATCAGATGCTGCAATGATATTTCCAATATCTCTAATAGCTTTCGAGAAAATGAGGAGGAAAGTCATGTTTTTATATTAATATTAAGTTTCATTTTACTGCGTAATTATTAGTCATAAAACAAATATTCATAATGACAGTTGTACAGTTTAATTAGGTGTATCAGATGCCTCAATGTGTGTGTGTGTGTGTGTGTGTGTGTGTGTGTGTGTGTGAGAGAGAGAGAGAGGAAGAGAGAGAGAGAGAGAGAGAGAGAGAGAGAGAGAGAGAGAGAGAGAGAGAGAGAGAGAGAGAGAGAGAGAGAGAGAGAGAGAGAGGAAGAGAGAGAGAGGTGGGGGGTTATTTGAGAATTAAGATGAAGGACGGGTCACTGGAGGTCAGCCAATGACAGATCCCATAAAAAAGGTGGTGACATATGTCGCCTGATTTTGTATTTTGGTTAGGAAGAGCCTGGTATACTTTCCCTACTATCAGTGTTAAGGTTGGGGAGAGCCATGTAGGGATTCCAGGGGACTGTACGTACACACCTCTGCGTGGGGTAAGGGGATGCCGATAGCGATGGCAATGAAGTATGTAGAAACCTGCCTTTGTGATCACGTCATACTGAACTGGTACACGTTGACAAAATTCCTCGTGCATTTTTCAATCTCTTGCCTTTAAAAGTTACATTCACGGATCATGGTATAGTCGTTTTATTTTTGTCTCTCTCCTCCATGTCAATCGTTAAACCGAACTCTTATCAACATGAGATAATGGAAGTCGTCAATACAAAATAAGGGAGATACCACGAGTACACGACAGTTACCCGACTGCATTCATGAAGGGAGGATACATGCCCCCCGCCTCCCTAACCAAACCTAAACTCCCTAACCTAACCTAACCTAAATTAGCCTCCCTACCTCGCTAATGAGTCTGGGTGCTTCAAGGGCGGTGGGAGGCAAGCTACTTAAATGACCACAAGTTTTAATTCCCAAAAGAGGAAGGCTCGAGTCTCCGCCTGCTCAGGACCGTCATGAAGTAGTCGATATGATGCACCTAATTGATGGTTACCTGTCTACACACCTTGTCGCTCATAATTAAGAATGGCCAGGTAGCATTACAGGTTTTCTATTGAGAGAGAGAGAGAGAGAGAGAGAGAGAGAGAGAGAGAGAGAGAGAGAGAGAGAGAGAGAGAGAGAGAGAGAGAGAGAGAGAGAGAGAGAGAGAGAGAGAAAGCTTCAGCCAACTCTTCTTCTAAATCAGGATCATAAACTAAGGATTTAGAAGGGATTATAATGATTCTGGTTTCTTGGGTCCCGTTGTTGTTGTTATTATTATTATTATTATTATTATTATTATTATTATTATTGTTATTGTTATTGTTATTGTTATTATCATTATCATTATTATTATCATCATCATTATTATTATCATTATTATTGTTTTCATATTTAATAACCAACGTTACAATATCGCGCAAAAAGTAATAGCAATTCTTTTTTATTATACAATGTGATTAAAACCACCACCACCCCTACTACTAACAGCAACAACAACAGCAGCAGCAGCAACAGCAACAACAACAACAACAACAACAACAACAACAACAACAACAACAACAACAACAACAACAACAACAACAACAACAACAACAACAATAAGTGTACCTATTCCCACCCCAAAAAAACACATTCCCCAGGACAGGTAACAGTAAACACACACACACACACACACACACACACACACACACACACACACACACACACACACACACACACACACACACACACACACACACACACACTTCACAACCTGCAGATAACTGAATAGGAAATAAAACACACACGCACTTCACATTTTTTTAAAGGTAGATATATTAAGTTAGGTTTTGTATTAATAACTTAACGATTTTACGGCTTTATTGAAGTTTTTGTGTAATAAACTTTATCTAGATGAAGGAAAATACCAGAGAAGGATTAGATTTCTCTCTCTCTCTCTCTCTCTCTCTCTCTCTCTCTCTCTCTCTCTCTCTCTCTCTCTCTCTCTCTCTCTCTCTCTCTCTCTCTCTCTCTCTCTCTCTCTCTCTCTCTCTCTCTCTCTCTCTTTCTCTTTCTCTCTCTCTCTCTACTGTGATAATGAAAAGATAAATGCCTCGAAATTTTGCCATTCGAATTCGTCTCTTCGGTTCCTCGAATACAAATATAATAAAGATAATACAAATAAATGAAAGATAGTGAGAAGAATACTTAATAGAGTAACGTCTTAAATGTCTAAAGTAAATAAAGGAATAAAAGATAAGCTGGTGTCTTTTAAGTAAGTAGAAAAAGAAAAAAAAAGAAAAAGTAAAATTCTTGTCCAAATGAAATAACTACAAACTGCAAAAGTATTTAATTGAAAACTTTCTCTCACTCGTAAGTCCTGAAATAATTTGAACGAAGAAAAGGAATGAAAAGGAAAAGTGAAATGAAAGAAAGGAAGGAAGAAGGGAAAAGAAAAACACTAATTGGTTCATATCTTTTGTTATATATATCTCTAACCTTCCTGCATTTCCTACACACACACACACACACACACACACACACACACACACACACACACACACACACACACACACACACCACACACACACACACACACACACACACACACACACACACACACACACACACACACACACACACACCACACACACACACACACACACACACACACCACACACACACACACACACACACACACACACACACACACACACACACACACACACACACACACCACACACACACACACACACACACACACACACACACACACACACACACACACACACACACACACACACACACACACACACACCACACACACACACACACACACACACACACACACACACACACACACCACACACACACACACACACACACACACACACACCACACACACACACACACACACACACACACACACACACACACACACACACACACACACACACACACACACACACACACACACACACACACACACACACACACACACACACACACACACACACACACACACACACACACCACACACACACACACACACACACACACACACACACACACCACACACACACACACACACACACACACACACCACACACACACACACACACACACACACACACACACACACACACACACACACACACACACACACACACACACACACACACACACACACACACACACACACACACACACACACACACACACACACACACACACACACACACACACACACACACACACACACACACACACACACACACACACACACACTAAAAGGAAAAGCGAATCCTTCCATCAGTCTGTAATGTATCTCTCCTTAGTTTTGGATTGTACTAATGGAGCTAAACCAGGTGTGGGCGACTGACCACCACCACCACTACCACCACCATGACCACCCACTAATACCTCACCACTGTGTCCTCCTCCTCCTCCTCCTCCTCCTCCTCCTCCTCCTCCTCCTCCTCTCTTCCACCACGTCCACTGAATAATAATGTTTATGTATCGGTTTGGAAAGGATATATCCCTCTGTCTGTCCGTTTGTTTACCTGTCAGTATGTATGCACGTATGTATGTATGTATATGTATGTTAGTTGCCTTTATCTCTCTCTCTCTCTCTCACTTTCTCTTTGTGTGTGTGTGTGCGTGTGCGTGTGCGTGTGTGTGTGCGTGTGTGTGTGTAGGTGAACAAGATAACATTCTGCGTCGATTGAAATTTATGATCATAGCGGAAGACAAACAGAATGATGACGACGGTGAATAATAAATTGTGGTAGCAGTTGTAGTTGTAAGGAATAGATTGGAAGAAGAAGAAAAAATAGGTATAGGAGGAGGAGGAGGAAGAGGAGGAGGAGGAGGAGGAGGAGGAGGAGGAGGAGGAGACGGAGACCCAAAGTTGTAAGGTCAGGTAATAATTATCAAAGGTTTCTTCCGTACATTGTCCTTTGTCCTCCTCCTCCTCCTCCTCCTCCTCCTCCTCCTCCTCCTCCTCCTCCTCCTCCTCCTCCTCCTCCTCCTCCTCCTCCTCCTTCTTCATGTACAGGACTCTTAAAATTCTTTGAAAGCATACCTGTTTTTTTCTTCCTATCCACCATTCTTTCCCTGCACTGACAAAGGTAATGAGCGGGTACGTACCTGATAGCCAGACAGGTGCAGTTTGGCCAGGTAAAGTGTAATTATCGGCTGTCATCGATACGGGGGGGCGGGGGGGGCGGGGAGGAGTTAAATGTAAAGGAGGGAGAGTAAAGAAAGTAATAGTGATGGAGGGAGGTAAGGAGAGAGGAATTGGGGAGAAGGAAATACGTCAGGTGAAGGTATTGTAGTGGAAGAGAGATGCGATAGGGTGGCTGGACTTGTATTAATGAGGGTAAGGAAGGTAGATGGCAGAGATGGAGGGAGGGAAGGAGGAGGAATAGGTGAGGTATGGTGGAGGGAGAGTAAGAGGAGGATTGAGGGAGATAATAAGAATAATGTATGAGGAAGTATATGAGAGAGAGAGAGTAAGTGAGGTATGAGGAAGCAAGGGAAGAGAAAGGAAGGATGAGGAGGGAGAAAGAATATTTTGCAAGACCTAAAAGGAATGTTTCAATTAAGCAATGTTTTCTAAAGGGAGTTTCCTCTCAGCTGAATCACGTCAAGACTCTGATGTTAAGAAGAAAAGAGTTACACACAACAATTCAATGGATTCATGAAAACTGTCCAATAGTGTGTTTTGTCTTAAGCGCCTAAAATTGTACATCATAAATCAACCACCACCACCACCACCACCACCACCACCACCACTACCTTTACCAGCAACACCAGCTATCATCGAGGGAATAAATTTGACTAAACACCATAATATTGAATGCTCCACCTTTACAACTATGTCCTGATCCTTCTCCTCCTCCTCCTCCTCCTCCTCCTCCTCCTCCTCCTCCTCCTCCTCCTCCTCCTCCTCCTCCTCCTCCTCCTCCTCCTCCTCCTCCTCCTCCTCCTCCTCCTCGTCGCGGTGGCCCAGTGAGTGACAACACCGCTGTCAAGAGAGAGTTGGTGTTGTCCCTTTATGTTTTTGCTGCAGCCTCGCGGTGTTCACAGATAAATAATTTCTATAAATTCGCTGCATTCGACAGGGTTTATCTGTGGCATTTGAGTGTGTGTTTGATGTTGTCCTTGCGTGATTCTTTTGTTTATTTTTATATTCCTTTGTTTTCTGTCTTTTAATATTTCTTCTCTCATATGTTTTTTTTATTCAGTTTGCTTTGTAGTTCCTGTTTCTCTTGTTTTCAATTGTCTTTTTCCTTCCTTTTGTCTCCTCTCTCTCTCTCTCTCTCTTTCTTCCCTGTCTTTTGTTGCTTCCATCTTTTCTCTCTTAGTTGGTGTGTGTGTTCTTGTTCTATACGTGTCGCAATCGAGGTGAGTCATAAATATAAATGGTCTCGTTTTTTCTTGCCATTTTTCCCTCATGAGCCTCGATGCTGTGTGGTGGAATGATGGGATTTTATGGGAAGGATCACAATTGCACTCGAATTTTACTGACCGTTTCCCAGCTCGCCAGTGTTCCCATTGTTAAAAAAAGAAAAAATGTGTGTATAAATGTATTGGAAAGTTCCCTCCCCGCTTGTAGCTTGTCATTTGTTTCCCCTGAATACATGAACTGTTAGGGCGTGGCGGTATGTGTGTGTGGGTGTGGTGTGGTGGTGTAAGGGGCGGGGAGAGAGGCAATAAGTTTTTTAGTTTCTTATTATTATAAAGAAAAATAGTTGGCATATACATTGTTTCATTTCATTCTCATATTGTTTACTGTTTTCCCATTTGCCTGATCAATTTTCGGTTTAACATTCTATTTTGATGTCATTCTTATATACTACCTATAGCGAAAGTATATTCATAACACAACACTATCATACATACATACATAAGAGGTGTTATTCAAATAGCTAACCAAAAGAGGTAACGAGCTAGTGACTCCTACATTAACTCCCTCTGCAGGTAGACTAGTAGCACCTGTCCTTAAGTGGTGTGCGATCGTCATGTCCATTGACCTTCCCTTCCCCTGCTGCACGTGGATCATAGGCAGAGGTACTAATAAAGGATTCTATCACTGCACCACAAGCCTGACCCACCACTACCACCCCGTGCACCAACCTAACGGGGCTTAGTGAGAGAGAGAGAGAGAGAGAGAGAGAGAGAGAGAGAGAGAGAGAGAGAGAGAGAGAGAGAGAGAGAGAGAGAGAGAGAGAGAGAGAGAGAGAGAGAGAGAGAGAGAGGATAGAGAGGATAGAGAGATAGACAGAGAGACAGAAAAAAAAGTGTTGCTTCACATTTTTCCTCCGTTCCACCATAAATCACTGTTGGCGTTTCCTCACTAATAACGGAGGAAAACGTTTTGGCCCTCCACTGACACCCTAATTTCGTTACCTCAGCCCTCACAAAATACCGGAGTGAGACAAGCCTGTGTAGATAGTTCAGGTTAGTTTGAGTTTAAAACCTAACGCAACCTAACCTAAAGGGCTTTGTTTCCTTACTGAATTTCATAAACATTTCGACGCCTCAGTATCTCATGGAAATGGGTATATAATGGTTCTCGGGTATGCTGAACGTAAATCTAGAATCAGATTTCTGATTACTATATTTGTAAATGCTATCACCCTTGGTTGTCTAAATAAAAGCAACTTATTAAACCTGGATACTACTCACTCCTTAAACCTTAAAGTTGTTCTGCATCTTTACACACAAAGGAATAATTGAGACCGCAACACCTTTACCTATTGATTCATTTCCATTATCCTTACCATAACAAACACAGTAAATAGGTTCCAATACAACGTCAAATTTCACAGTTTCCAATTACGTGCAGTTACTTCAAATGTTCAAGGTAGAAACCAGACGCAGCTAAATTCCATCTGGAAATTCCTCGTCCTGCACTTTATCAAATCCCGTGCAGGTCATCCAGAGGCCACATGTTGTCCTACCGATGACCTGCAGGAGGGGTTGAGGGACAAAAGGATCATGCGGAAGAGAGAAGGAGGAGGAGGAGGAGGAAAAGGAGGAGGAGGAGGAGGAGGAGGGGGGAGAGAGAAGGATAAACCAAGGGCAAGATCAAGGTAGAAATGAGTGGATGGTAGAATGCAGCAAAGAGAGAGAGAGAGAGAGAGAGAGAGAGAGAGAGAGAGAGAGAGAGAGAGAGAGAGAGAGAGAGAGAGAGAGAGAGAGAGAGAGAGAGAGAGGGGGGGGGAAGTAAATATGCAGAATTAAGGGATAATGGGGGGTGAGGGAGAAGGAAGTGGAAGGTGAAAGCTAGCTGGATGAGGGAGAGAAGAAGAGGGAGGAGTAACTAGACAAGGAGGGAGGGAGTAAACGAGGATAAGAGAAAAGGAGAAAGCCAAGAGGAAGGAGAAGGAAAGGGAAGGTGGAAGGATATGACAAAGAGGCAGAGAGAGAGAGAGAGAGAGAGATGCAAGGATAAGAAATAATGGAAGAAGGCAAGAAAGTAATAGAAGAGATGCAGAAGATGAAGTTAATAAGATGATAAACAAAAAATCATCCGGAACATGAGAGGAAATGCATAAATAAAGTCGGCAACACCAAAAAGAATGTTACGCCCCATAAAGTGTACTGACTCTTGGTTTGCAACACCGAAAAATGTATCCCAAGTGTAGCCATGAGAGGGAACGACAGGAATATTTTTTTTGCTGTTGTTTTTACATTTCATTATTGTGTTAAAGAAATTTATATAAACTTTTTTTTATTTTTTCGGTTTTTGATCAAGTAAATATTATAATAGACTTTAGATCCTTGTTTTCTTATTTTTTTTATTTCTTAAAATAGAGTAAAATATGATGTATTGCATATATTTTTTATTTTTCAATGAATGTATCATGATTTTTTTATATTACAATAAAAAAGTAAAAAAAAATTTGAACTATTTTCATACAGAAGGAAATGTGAAATATAAAGAGAAGAGAGGAAAAGAAACAGCGATAAACATGAAAATATAATAATAAGATAGGAAAGAAACCAACGAAAGGGAAGAGGAAACAAAATGAAAGATGCGTTTGTTACACCTTCTACAACCTATTATTACACGCATTAATTAAACAAAGAACAGGAAGTGGAAGAGAAAGATATGAAATTCTGACTTTTTTTCTTTCTCTATATTATTTCACTCCACCTGCCTTGTTTTTTCTCCCCTCGTTTTATAATTTTCTTACATAAAATTCATTTCTCAAATTTCTTCGCATATTTTCTCTTTATCTCTCTGTCTCTTTCTGCATTATCATTCTACTCCATCACTTTCGTTTCTTTTTCATTTTCTTTCAATCTTCGCCATAATGATCACTTCCTTTGCCATCTCATATTTTTTTCTTTCAATTGTTGCGTTCACACCTCTTCTTCGGCGCCTTCTTCATGGGTATCGTCAGGAACATAGATTTAGCGCTGTGTCAGAGGTTAAGAATCCCACCCTGAACAAGACGCCGCAGTAGGAGTGAGGAAGGGAGGGAAGGAGTGAGGAAGGGAGGGAAGGAGGAAGGAAGGGAGGGATGGGAGGAGATAGAGAAAGAAGGAAAGAAGGAGAGGGTCAGAATCCGTCAATCTGCATCTTATATTTGTTTATTTTTATGGTGTGTGTGTGTGTGTGTGTGTGTGTGTGTGTGTGTGTGTGTGTGTGTGTGTGTGTTTACATAGATTGAAGTATATTGACAGGAAGCAATGTTAGCATCGTTTCTTCCTCCTCCTCCTCCTCCTCCTCCTCCTCTCCTCCTCCTCCTCCTCCTCTTTTTCTTCCTCCTCCTCCTCTTAGTCCTTTTCCTCCTCTTCCTCCTCCTTTTCCTCCTCCTCTTCTTCCTTTTCCTCTTCCTCATTCTCCACTCTCTTCTCCTTTTGGTAGTTATTCCATCCTAAAAATTTACTTTTTCTTTCCGTCATTCCTCCTTATGTTCCATTACGTCATCTCTCCTCCTCCTCCTCCTCCTCCTCCTCTCCTTCGCCTCTCACTTTCTGCCCTGCTGTTTTAAATCCCTCCTTCTCCTCTTCCTCTCCCTCTTCTCTCCATCTCTCACTTTCCTGCCCTGCTGTTTTAAATCCCTCCTTCTCCTCTTCCTCTCCCTCTTCTCTCCATCTCTCACTTTCCTCCTTGTTGCTGCTAGTCATTCCTCCTCCTCCTCCTCCTCCTCCTCCTCCTCCTCCTCCCTATGTGTTCCTATGTGTTCCCCACCACCACCACCACCACCACCACCACCACCACCACCACCACCACCACCACCACCACCACCACCACTACATTCCCAGGCTGCCTTGTGCTATCCAGGTCACTTGCCCCGATCCAGGAAGCTGCGTCGGGTCAGGCGGGGTCACTAAACTCCTCAAGACAGCAGGAGGTGCAACGTTTATCAAGGTATTTCCTCCAGTATGAGAAAGCTATCCTAATAACGACCCTTACCCACCTCTCTGGCAGGCGGGTGCTGGAGGATGTCTGCTGGGGAGAAAATGAGGGGAGGTGAAGTATGTGTGTATGTATGTATGCATGTGTGTGTTGAAGAACGTTATGTTGTTGTCTCGCTTTCCCTCTGAGTGTAAATAGTATGAGATTCTGTTCATTTTGTGTTATGTATCCTCTCTCTCTCTCTCTCTCTCTCTCTCTCTCTCTCTCTCTCTCTCTCTCTCTCTCTCTCTCTCTCTCTCTCTCTCTCTCTCTCTCTCTCTCTCTCTCTCTCTCTCACCCATAGGCAGGCAGTAGGTAATTAATATTGTATTGCTCCAGTGTTGCCAGCCTGAACGAGTGTGTGTGTGTGTCTGCCTTGCTCATGCATTTGCTCACAGCCTCATGAAAATTACCTCATTGGGTTGCTTTAACTCTCTTTGATGTGCGTTTACTTTGATGATGATAATGATAATAATAATAATAGTAATAATGATGATAATGATAATGGTAAATACTAACTCCCATTGTTATTGCAGAAACTGGTTTGCATGTCACGACGCCTAACAGACATATATACAGACAGACAAAGAGAGTACACACCTTTAAACATGGCAGGCTGGCTGGTACTGGGTGTATCTCACTCACTCACTCTCACTCTCTCACGCACTTACAATCTCTCTCTCTCTCTCTCTCTCTCTCTCTCTCTCTCTCTCTCTCTCTCTCTCTCTCTCTCTCTCTCTCTCTCTCTCTCTCTCTCTCTCTCTCTCTCTCTCTCTCTCTCTCTCTCTCTCTCTCTCTGTCATTTACTCACTTATTTTAACCTAAATTCCATGTTTGTGTCCTAGAATGGTTTTGTTTGTGGTGTTAATGTTATTATTGTTATTTGAGTGTTCCTTTTTTTGCCGAATTAACAGAACAAACATAATTAGTGTAGGTGTTGTGCAGGTGTAAGTGAAGTGTACATAATGAGTCTCATCAACAAGCTATACTTACCTGTTCCAGATCTCTTTCTTCCTCCCAAATTTACTCAATGGATTTTTAGGTAAGGAAGAGGTAATCCACAGTCTTTTTTTAGGCTCAGAAGGGAGTTACCTCCACCTGTGAAATCGTAATTGTTTCCGTGTTCGTAATTGCTTCCTGTTCTTGATATTAGTATTGGATAAGGATTAGGATCACCTTTAACCTTGCCCAATGTCGACTAGTCACTTAGAGATAGAGATAGCAGTAGTAGTGATAGCAGCAGCAGCAATAGTAGTAGTAGTAGTAGTAGTAGTAGTAGTAGTAGTAGTAGTAGTAGTAGTAGTAGTAGTAGTAGTAGTAGTAGTAAGCACAGCAGCCTCTTTTTGCTTCACACTGCCGCTGCTGCACTTCACATCCCTTGCTGTTCACGTACTCGAGCGTATGTTTATGGTTGGGTGCATGTTGGCAGCGTGGCGGGAACCCTAATACTGTGCTTACCAGAACTGTGGGACTCGAACCATGGACCTCTAGTGGCTGAGTCATGCGTCATGTCTGTCAGCCAGTCCATTACACTATTGTTATAATGGTGGTAATGGTAAAGAATGTAATGTTTTTTGTGCAACTTGTATTCTCTCGCATTTTGCACGGTGGCACCTAAGAAGGAAACACAAAATATCACAAGTAAAAGCAAACAAAAGGAACCAAAGGAATATAGATACAGTTGTTGATTTTGTTCATAATGTGGGAAAGATTTGGTCCCGGGAAGGGTTTCTATTTATCCGCTCCTGTCACTTTTTATTCGCTTTTTGTTACTTATAATAACATTGAGACGCATCCATCAAATGTTTCGCCACATATCAGCCATGCTAGTAATAACCAGTCATTCCAGTCAATAAAACGAAACTATGCAAGTCATCCTGTAATATTTACGCTCCGCCCCTTGGAAATCCGTGTGAGTGCTCCCTCCCCAGGTGGCCACCGCAAGGTTATTGCACCTCAGGAGTGATTCCAAGGCTTGAAGTGAACGGTCCGTGATTGAAGGTTCGCATAACACCAATAATTCAACATCATCGTTCCAATGTCAGCTTTTAACATGCCACTCATACCCTCACGCCACGACCACACACATTTACCCTGAACCCAGTGACTCCTACAAGTCCTCTGATATAGCTAGGTCAGGAGAGGATACATCAATATCTTCAAACCCTCTAAGCAGGATCCCGTGTACTCTGAGCGTCCCTACACCTTCACTTCCCCTCCCTCAGTGTAGTGTTTGTTGGGCGCCAGTCGCCACACGTGCATCGATCCCTGGCCACTTCCGAGGAGTGCATCAACACGTACGGCACTAGCGACTTCCTGTCTCCGCCACCTAAGGGACGCAAGGAATGCAGGCGTGACCAACCACTGGCTACATTTCCCTCCAAGAAGAAACTTTAAAAATAATGGTTTTGACTTTGGGAACAAGATGACATTCTTCCTTCAAGCGAATATTTTAAGGCGTTGTTGCTTGATGATGATGATGATGATGATGATGATGATGATAGCAGGAGCAGCAGCACCAGGAATAGTAGTAGTAGTAGTAGTAGTAGTAGTAGTTGTTGTTGTTGTTGAAGTAATAAATACCATAACAAGAAAAAACAATGATACAAAAAAATGAATAATGATTATAATAATAATAATAATAATAGTAATAGTAATAGTAATAATGATCATAGTAATAATAATAATAATAATAATAATAATAATAATAATCTGTGCATGGCAGTGACCACACAACGGTTTGCCTTTGAACATCAACCATCATCTTATCCTGAGATAAGTGAGGGGGGGAGGGGAGGGGAGGGGAGGCAGGATGAAGGTGTGACGCCAAAGGTTGCAGCTTTACCACAAAACCGGTTCTAACCAGTGCAAAGAAGGTCATGAAGGCTGGATGTTGCAGGATAGAAAAAAAAATGTGCTATCGGAAAGCAGCATAGCGCGTCCTTGGCTGTAATTGATTTCATGTATATGTGATTTGATGCTAAATTTGATCGCCACGTAAAGGTCGCTTCTAGAAGGAACACACCTTGCAATATTAATCAGCTGCTGAAGCAATAGTCTCCCTTGATACTTTACGTTTTCTTACAAGTTTTGTGATAGAAAATTCAATTGATTTTATTAATAACTAAAAGAAATGGATAACTAAGCCTTCGTTGCATGTGAAAGTAAGATTGAAAGGAAGGAAAGTAACCAGGTAACAAGTGATTTTTTGTAGCGATTACTTTGAAACGTTGAAAAGCATGAAAGTAATGATAATTTGCAACATTATTATCATTATTATTATTATTATTATTATTATTATTATCATTATCATCATTATCATCATTATTATGTCATTATTGTTATTACTATATAATTATTGTTACTATTATTATGGGGCTGCAAGAATACTACCACCACATTCCTTCCGGGTCGTTGAAGGTAAACAAAAAGAACGGAGCGAGGGGTCTGGGAAGCCCTTTCACTGTATTCACTCCTACGAAAAGACAAGGGGGAGGGGAGAGTAATGTCTCCCCAAACCCTAAGTGTCTTGTCTTGGCTACTTCCATTAAGGGGTCAAGCCAGGCATATAGATAGCTTATTATCATTATTATTGTCATTGATATTTTAGCAGTAATGATGATAGTATAGTAATGGTAATTGTAGTAGTAGTAGTAGTAGTAGTAGTAGTAGTATCGGTGTGGCGCCAGTGTTATTTTGTCATGTGTGAGGAGAGAAAGAAGAGGTGGGGAGGGGAAGGAGAGTGGACAAGAGAGTGAGTCACAAATAGGATCATTATTAGGAAGGGAAGAGTAGCGAACAAAGAGAGAGAAAGGGAATGTAAGGAATGGAGGGGAGGTGGGAGGAGAGGAGGTGAGGAAGCGGTCATGTCACGGCGGCGTTATGCAGTGATATCAGGTATAAGGACCCCTCCACCCTCCCCCCCCCCCTCCTTCAACCTTTCCTTCCGTGCTACCCTCCCTTTTTCCCTCCCCTCGGTGCGCACGCGGTCGATCCCTCACCATGACGTCACCATCACTACTGCTCTTCCTTCGTCACCTCCCAGTCTGTCTCGTGTTTTAGGGAATTTCATGAGCAAGTGTCGGTGTCCAGATCAATACTGATACTGGCGTCGTCCTCGCGTCCTCTGTGGCCTCTCAGGCGATGCACGCGCGGATATTGCAGTTGGAGCTTAATAGGAAGGGCGGCGGAGAGCTGCTTGGGGGTCAGGGGGTCAGAAGAGGAGGATGGAGGGGTGGTGGGAGGGAGAAGGAAGGAGGTGCTGGCTCGTGCCATGACTGGAGGAAAGGAAGAGGAAGGGAGATAATGCTGCTTGATCCTCATTACTAAAAGTGGGATTACTATTAACACTCGGGCTGTGGTGTGTGTCGTAGATCGAGAGGCACTGAGGCGTGTATGGGCAGCTGCGCACGTCGGGGTGTGGGCGTGGAGGGCGCGTGACTGCAGTAGCCGCGGCGTGCAGGCGTGGGCCAGCTGGTGGCATGTGGCACCCAGGCAGGTGGACTACGAGGAAGGCCCACCAGCTGGCTGACAGTTTGTGTGAAGTCCCGGCGTGACGCTCTCCTCCTCCCCACCGCTCCTTCCCGCACCCCGCCCCGCCTCACCCTCCCTGCAGTCAGCACCCTCGCCCTCACTGCCCCGTTGACCCCCATCTTCCTCTTCAGTGTTGTCGTCCCGCAGTAGAGCGTGAGAGCGGCGGTGGGAGCGTCGAGACTCAGTCCCCGTCCACGTGTTTCTGGCACCACGGCACTGTGCCACACACGGCGCAGACCAGGCCCTCTGTGTCGCCTCCCGCACCTCCTTCAGCCCTAGTCTTATCCTCGCCATCCTTTACGACCACGGCATCCCAGCATCCTTGGTTGTGACCAGAGGACGTCCCTTTCACCTTTAGAAGGACGAGGACGTGCTGCCCCGTGACTCAACACGTTTGTATCGTCAAGAGCAGTAGCTGATTCATTCTCATAGGTGAGGCGCAGAGGCCTTCCTGCCCTCGAGGAACAACACGCTGCCGTCAGGGTGTTTACGTCGCCACCTGTGGGTCCAGTGTCCCGCGCCTCCCCCACACACAGTATAAAAGAGGCGGCTGGGCCATTAAAGCCGTGTGTTTAGGCTGCTGTGAGTAGTTACCTTTTCCCTTAGACCGAGGAAAAGAAAGAAAAAAGTCTGAAAAGAATCTGACACTCGTTGAAACTTTAGTCTGGGAATCCCCGTGAGTTGCTACAGAAAGTGGCCCAGCGTGTAACCTTGGCAAAGTTTTAAGCACGTTAGTAGTACAAAGCGTGCCGGGAGGTGAGCAGCGCGGGGCACCTGTGTACACAGCCCGAGGAGTTGTCTGACTTAGGAGCGACGGAAAGCAGCTTGCAGTATTACGTAACTTGTACAACGCTGACTTACATCATACACCCGCAAAGACGTCGATTCAGGGGTGTGGGTGTTGGTCTTGGTGGAGCCTGTCGCGTGAGGCATCGGGGGTCACCACAGCACCACGACCACACTGCGGCGGCGAGTAGCTGTCCCTGCTCCCACCCTGCACTCCCCACCCTCATGTAGCAATCAGCGTCCCGCGTCTTAATTAGTACCTGAGGCAGCCACTCCTTGATTCGAGGATGGCGTAGTCTGCCATCATCATCACCACCTTCATCAACACAAACATCATCACCTCATAAAAAGCCTCTCCCTCGGGGCCACTTCCCACGCCATGGCCTCCCAAGGGGCTCATCCAGCATGCCTCTTCCTGGCCCTGACGCTGCTCATGACAGGGGCGGCCACGGCCATCCTGTGCACCGCCATCCTCACCAACTACTGGGAGCTGATCACCTTTGACCGTGAGGCTGTGGAGGCCATCACGGCGAAGAACAACAACACACACACCCTCACCTGGATGTGGGAGGGCAGGGTGGGCAAGGCGAGTACTCATGCTTACCCTCCTCCTCCTCCTCCTCCTCCTCCTCCTCTTCCTCTTCGCTGCTTCATTCCACCGTGACTCCCTCTTCCATAACCTTGACCTTTCATGCTCTCCCTCCAACTTACTTCCTTCATTAAAACATAATTGATAGACAAAAATATACACCATTTATTAATACTTCATCAAGGAAAGTTTTAATTTCAAATACATAATATAAGGTCCATTATCTTTCTATCTTCTGTTGCTGTTTACTTCTCTCCCTCTCTTCCTCCCTTCCTTTATTCCTTCCTTCCCTCGTTTCTCTTCCTAATTTTTGTCCTTTCCTCGCTCGGCGTTTAGAGGTTAATTCTATTTTTATTTCCCTGTTAATGTCCGTTTTTTCGTACTTAACTTGCATGTAATTGGATTTTTGTTGGAGTGTAAAGTCTCCTGTTTATTGCATGATGGTGTGGTGAAAGGGTTCTCTCTCTCTCTCTCTCTCTCTCTCTCTCTCTCTCTCTCTCTCTCTCTCTCTCTCTCTCTCTCTCTCTCTCTCTCTCTCTCTCTCTCTCTCTCTCTCTCTCTCTCTCTCTCTCTCTCTCTCTCTCTCTCTTTGTATTGCATAAACATTCCCACTCACGTTTGTAATTCCTTTTCCAAGCAAATCAACTTTTTTCTGTTCTCTGTTCTCTTAAACAAAGACAGAGGGGAGGGTGTCGTGGTAGAGAGAGAGAGAGAGAGAGAGAGAGAGAGAGAGAGAGAGAGAGAGAGAGAGAGAGAGATACCATTACCACATTTCATCATTTATCAGACATGAACACACGTAACCTTTGATGTACAATTCTGCGTCATTTTCAACACTGAGCGGGGATGGAATTAGTTGAGATGAGTTGATATGTGTTCTTACTGACTTATATTGTTTTTTGGTTTTTTTTTGTACGTGTATATCGTATTTCAGTGTTTGTGATGTGAAATTTACCCTGGACTCCACTTATAGTAAATTAGTATCGATGTGATGGTGGTGGTGGTGGTGGTAATTGGATAGTAGTAGTAGTAGTAGTTGTTAGTGGTGGTAGTAGTAGTAGTGGTGGTGTTGGTAATGAGGATTCAGATAATGGAAGTTTGAATTTGGTAAACACTTTTTTTCTATTTTATGGTAGTGGTGGTGGTGGTGGTGGTGCTGTGGTGATGGTGGTGGTAGTGGTGCTGCTGCTACTGTAGTGGTGGCATGGTAATCATAATGATGGTTGCGTGTAGTGGAGACAGCTTGTATTTACCTTCCAGCAGGTATTCTGAGAAAGAAAGAGAGAGAGAGAGAGAGAGAGAGAGAGAGAGAGAGAGAGAGAGAGAGAGAGAGAGAGAGAGAGAGAGAGAGAGAGAGAGAGAGAGAGAGAGAGCGCTATCATCATTGCATAGAGAGACAATGAAACGCGAAGATTAGCTGCCGCATACTAAATTCTCTCTCTCTCTCTCTCTCTCTCTCTCTCTCTCTCTCTCTCTCTCTCTCTCTCTCTCTCTCTCTCTCTCTCTCTCTCTCTCTCTCTCTCTCTCTCTTTCTCGTAGTAGTAATAGTAGTAGTAGTACCAGAAGTAATAGTTATCGTAGTAGTAGTAGTAGCAGCAGTAGCAGTAGTAGTAGTAGTAGTAGTAGTAGTAGTAGTAGTAGTAGTAGTAGTAGTAGTAGTAGTAGTAGTAGTAGTAGTAGTAGTAGTAGTAGTAGTAGTAGCAGCAGTAGCAGTAGTAGTAGTAGTAGTAGTAGAAGTAGTAGTAGTAGAAGTAGTAGTAGTAGTAGTAGTAGTAGTAGTAGTAGTAGTAGTAGTAGTAGTAGTAGTAGTAGTAGTAGTAGTAGTAGTAGTAGTAGTAGGTAACAGTAGTAGATATAGAAAATCATGCAGGCTGGAAAGAGTTCGTAACTGCGCCATTCTTGCCTCACCCTCTCTCCTCCCTCCACTTTCCCTCCCTCCTTCCGTCCCTCCATTTTCCCCTCCCTACTGCAGGCGTCTCAGCGGCGCCATCTGGGTGAAAGAGGAAAAGTAAAGGCAACGCTAGTGGCTGTAGGTTTGTCAAGCTGGTGTTACTGTCTTCTTTGTGAGCTGTTTACATTCTGTCTTCAAGTTTGTATTCCCTTGTCTTCTATTTTATTTTGTGGGTGTCTCGGGTAACTATTTTTAGAGTAGTAGTAGTTTTAGTAGTAGTATTATTATTAGTAGGATGATGATGATGATGATGATGATGGAGGTTAAGAATCACCCTCAAACGACGTCATTTTCCCATTTCTTGCTCATTTTTCTCTCCTTTCCTCTCATCTGCTTTCCCCACAATTTCCTCGTTGCTTCCTATCCTTCCCTCCCTCCACCCTGTCCTTCCCCGGCCGTCAGACGCGACCCAACCGGGAAATGGAGGATTAATAGGAGAGCGAGAGAGAGAGAGAGAGAGAGAGAGAGAGAGAGAGAGAGAGAGAGAGAGAGAGAGAGAGAGAGAGAGAGAGAGAGAGAGACAAAGGAATGAAGAAGATAGTTTTGAGAGGTAAAGAGATAAGTCATTTTAACACACACACACACACACACACACACACACACACACACACACACACACACACACACACACACACACACACACACACACACACATACACACACACTCGATTATTCCCAATGAATGACAAAATAATTACTTTTCATAATGAGAAAATTAAATATGTATAACGTAATAATAATAATAATAATAATAATAATAATAATAATAATAATAATAGTAATGACGTGTGGAGCGTAATTCATGTTTAACTTTAAAACTTTTTCTTCTTCTATTCATCACGTCTCCAACTCATTAATTCTATATTGTGTAAGAACCAAAAAGATTTCCTCTTACTTTATGTTTATTTTCCTTTCTCTTATACTTAATTTCCTGTATTGCTTCTCTTTCATCTCCTGTCTTAGTCTCCTCTTTCCTCATCTTCAATTTCCTGTTTTCATCCTTTCTTCCTCTCCTCTCCTTCCATGTCTTCTCTTCTCTAATATCATGTCTTCTTCTCTTCCTCTCGATCTCCTCATCTCCTCCTGTCATCTTTCATCTGAGCTAACAAGATCTGTCCTTTTGCGATTGACTTATGACTGACTGACTTGGGGTGACTTTAGGGGCGTCTGCGTGACTTGGGTCAGTGCACAGCGGGGTCGTTGTCCTTAGGAGTCTCTGGGGGCGTGGCGTGCCGAGGAAAACAAGCCAAAAAGGGTATGAGGTTGAAAATTGATCTGTCTTGTGGATTATTTTACTGACCCAGCGAGAGAGAGAGAGAGAGAGAGAGAGAGAGAGAGAGAGAGAGAGAGAGAGAGAGAGAGAGAGAGAGAGAGAGAGAGAGAGAGAGAGAGAGGTATGACTAAGGTTCAGAGAATGTCGAGCGATGCTATTTGCCATTTCCATCACGAAACAAAGTAAAAAATGTATATAACTTTTCATTTTTTTACTTTTGTTTTAACGGTTCACTTCGAGGGATTTATTGACAAAAACCTTGGGATTCCGGGGAGGGGACGTGGTAGTCACATGACCTACTTGCTACATGTACACTATCCTACACACACACATACATACATACATGCGAACATACATACATACATACATATTTACATAGATATAGTTCGTTCATTTATGCAATCATGTTCATCTGTACACACCTACCCAAACACACACACACACACACACACACACACACACACACACACACACACACACACACACACACACACACACACACACACACACACACACACACACTCCATCAGATACAGGTAAATGATCCCTCCTTCACGTTTACCTGTTTACCTGTGAATCAATATGAGCCACGTCAGGAGGAAATCCGTGAACCCTGTAATGCAGTTCGAGGCTGTGGTGGAGAGGCGCCCCCCTACCCCCCTTTCTCCCACCACCACCACCACCACCACTACCACTACCACCACTACTACTACTACTACTACAACAATAACAACAACAACAGTCAGGGTCACGCTTCTACACCTTGTCAGTTGGTCGATGCTTCTCTCTCTCTCTCTCTCTCTCTCTCTCTCTCTCTCTCTCTCTCTCTCTCTCTCTCTCTCTCTCTCTCTCTCTCTCTCTCTTTCTCTTTCTCTTTCTCCTTACTTCCTACTCTCCTTTCTTCTCGTCGTTCCCTCCTTCACCTCTCTTCTTCCCTCTCTCACCTATCCCTTTCTCGTGGTCCTTCCATTCTTTTCTCCTTTTCATCATCATTCCCTCGTATTTCCTCTGTTTTGGGGTGTTCTCGTGTCTTTCATCTCCTTTCGCTTTATTTTCCTTATATTAATACGCCCTGGAAAGCCGAGGGGCGGGGCAGGCCGACAAAGGATAATAGGCCTGTATGTAAAAATAGCAGAGGTATATTTAGCAAAACGAAAGGCTAAGAAGGCTTGCAATTTTTCATACGTCGATGGGGCTTTGTGGCTAAAAATAATATGATGGTTTATATTTTTCTTTCTCTTTGTATCTGTATATCTCTCTATTAGTATTCTCATTTTCTTTCTTCTATATTTCATCTATATTTTGTCGTACATTCCTCGCTTACTTCCCTTTTCAACCCTCAGCGGCCATGACCTTTTAGCCAATCACGTCACACTTAGCTACGTCATCATGGCCTAACTCTTCCGTCATTGGCCCACCATGAGCCTCTGTCCCGCCTACGCTCAAGAAGACAAACTGACCTACATTTATTTAGTTTTTTTCTCTCTTTACTTCCTAAATAAACTTCACCTGGAATTAATTAAGCTTCTTACCTGCGATTTGGTCTTGGTCTATCCACGCATTGGTATTTACAGTGGATTAATATGCACACGAGTTGACTTAACCAGAATTAACTCTATCCTTGACACACATGTGGAGGTGGAGGGGGGGGTAGGAGGTGGAGGGGGGGTAGGAGGTGGAGGGGACGTGGGAGTAACGAAGGTAGCTGGAATGTGGAGGAAATGGAGTTCGAAAAGGTAGCTATGCAGGTGGAATTTCAAGTGGAGGAGGAGGAAGAAAAAGGGAGGTAGGTAAATGTGGTAATAGATGCAAGCTGAGGCGGTGGTGGTTGCAGTAGTAGTAGTAGTAGTAGTAGTAGTGGTGGTAGTGGTGGTGGTAGTGGTGTAGTCAGTGTAGCCAGACTAATGTGTTTACCTTAGCTAATAAAAGTTTTCCACCCCATCTCAATTATGTGTCAGCAGCCTTACATTGTGACGTCAGGAACTTTGGCTCTTGACTCCTGCAATGCTGTGACCTGTTGTTGCAGTATTTTCTTTCAGTCTTTCTGTTTTTTATATTCACGAATGCAATTTATTTTATGGTTCGTATTTAACGCTATGATTATTATACAGATTCCAAGTATTTTAAACGCATTTTTCATACATCTTTTATACATATTTTAGTGCCAGTTTGTGAGAGAGAGAGGAATTTAAATATTGAATTCTCTCCCTCTCTATCAATCTATCTATCTATCCCACCATTGATCTATCTATCTATATAACTATCTATGTATCTATTTCATTATCTATATCTATCTTTCTCCACCATTACATTCCCCATCACACAGTCTCCTAACCTTCCCTTCTATCCTCTCCAGGTGGTGATCCAGCTGGACAAACCCATCAAGGTGCGGCGCCAGGTTGGGGTCGCGCCTGGGAGTGAGGTGAGAGGCGCAAACTTGGGGAAAAATAGTCTCCGGTTTCGACGGCAAACCTCAAGGGTGATCTACCTCGTCCCTCACCACGGCGGCATCTGGACCTTGTGTGTCGGCCTCTCAGGTGTGTGTGTGTGTGTGTGTGTGTGTGTGTGTGTGTGTGTGTGTGTGTGTGTGTGTGTGTGTGTGTGTGTTAGAGAGAGAGTCTGGAATTGTGTTTACATTTCCGAGGGTCATGTCCTTCCTATATTTCCTCTCATTTGCTCTCATCTTTATTGTTTGTTTCTCTCTCTCTCTCTCTCTCTCTCTCTCTCTCTCTCTCTCTCTCTCTCTCTCTCTCTCTCTCTCTCTCTCTCTCTCTCTCTCTCTCTCTCTCTCTCTCTCTCTCTCTCTCGTCTTGCGTCCTTACTAATGAGATAGCTAAGTAAAAGGAGAATGAAGCAGCACAGTGAAATGCGAGACACGAGAGGCTGTTTATCTCCCTTTGCTTCACTTCTTTCCCATTTGTGTGTCTGAGGAAAACATTGGAGTGGTTTGTTAAGCACAGCGTTTGTGGTGATGAATGTTGCTCTGAATGCTTGCTCTGTGTGTGTCTGTGTGTGTGTGTGTGTGTGTGTGTGTGTGTGTGTGTGTGTGTGGGTGGGTGTGTGTGTGTTTATGCTTTATGTGTATGTTTGTGGCATGCTCTAATTGGTTTGTAAGACGTACAGGTAAACATGATTGCATTTCCACCTTGTAAAAATAGCCTGACGTGTTATCTCGTCCGTAATGTAAGCAGCAGGAGGAGGAGGAGGAGGAGGAGGAGGAGGAGGAGGAGGAGGAGAGGAGGAGGAGGAGGAGGAGGAAGAAGAAGAGAAGGAAGAGGAGGAGGATGCAATATAACAGTGTAGCAGTGAGCAGTAACCACTAACATTGCGTAGTCTAATTTAGTTGTGAATTTAATGATCTTAAATTAGAAAAAAAAAGATAGAGGCGATATGTCATGTTGGCTCTCAGTGTCAGCCCACACACACACCTACCTTCCCACCGAGAATTCCTGTACGTGGATGGAACCAGCGCCTCCCTTTATGTACAAACGACGCAGCACCAGGAAGTGTACACGACTAAAGGATTTTGAGTCAACAGAATAAAAATGAATAAAATAGAAAAAAAAGGTCTCTCTGTAACGTCAGAAAAAAGTTACTGTCGCTCTATACATTTCTTTTACCGGGAAAGGACATATTTGTGTATTTGTATATATATAAAAATGAACGTGACCATAAAGAGTAGTTTAGGTTAGGTTAGGTTAGGTTAGGTTAGGTTAGGTTAGGTTAGGTTAGGTTAGGTTAGGTTAGGTTAGGTTAGGTTAGGTTAGGTGTATAACATCATTAATATTTAAATAATAGCAGTAATAGTAGTAGTAGTAGTGGTAGTAGTAATAATAATAATAGTGGTAGTAGTAGTAGTGGTTGTGGATGTAATAATCTTAATGATGATGATAATAACAAGTGTCTGGGTGCAGGGAGAGGACGTGTGGTAGTGTTGACAGGTTGATGGAGCCTCGCGGGGTGAGGTGACAGCTATAAACTGGTGGTGGAGCAAGTTTTAGTGCATAGAAAACGAAGTGACGGACTGACGGACTCACAGACACAACATTACGGAAGGAATAACGAACAGACGACAGACATGTAAGCAGACAGAAACACGCTGCTCTTCTTTCATATACTACACACTATGAAATTGATAATGAAACAAATGGATCGTTACATTAAAAAAAAACGGTAAAATAATGTATATGAAAACCAATTAACGTCAATAACATTAATCTTAGTGTTTGAAATAGGTTAAGTTTTCCCTATATTTTCAATGCTACCATACTCCTATTAGTACTGTACCCCACACCACTATTTACCTGTCGTCCACACCTGCCCCTACCCTACCCTCCCACCCCCCCCTCTCAAGGACGAGCCGTGCTGCCTACCTGGTCACTGCTGCGGCAACGTGTAAATAATCGATT
>JAPQNM010000041.1:5895043-5905043 GCA_029783475.1 Metacarcinus magister | reverse complement strand
CCCAAGGAAAGCGAGGCGGAGGAAGAGCGCTGAGAGATTTTTCCTCATACAATTTTTCATACAACTTCTTCGCTCTCGTTGGGATTCTTTAGTATGCAATAAAACGTGATGGGAAACAATATCAATATAAATCTATTCGTTGTATAAGTGAAATATTTTATAGTATTAACCTTCCCCTTCCTGGAGCTGTATAGTGTTGTCTTGTTCCCGCTTCCCTTGTAACGCTGAACAAACAAAACAACATCGTCCTTACAAGAGTCACTTAGTAGCGTCAGAGCCCCCTTTAGTGTGCCAGAGATACCATCGCTGAGTCCTTGGTCGAGAGGTCATTTATATCCCCGCTAGGCGCCACCACACAAACCTTTCCCCTTGTCTATATCCATTAGCCTATTGAGTCCTACTTTCTCCTCTCCCCACAATGACAACGTAAACATCCTTTCCTAAATAGTCCTTATCCTCCCTTGCGTCTCTCTAGCACTCCCCTTTCCCTGAGCCTCACCGCCCCGTCCCGCCCCACCCAGTCCCGCCCAGCCCCGTCCCGTCCCGTCCCACATGATCCACCGCATTGCGTCTCAAGGGAGGGCGAACAAATCGTCCTCCCTGTGGCGTTTAGTCTCCTCACGTGCAGGTCATCAGGTGGGTGGTGGGTGGTAGGTCCTGGCCGCCACGTGTTGCTCCGTGAGTGACGTGTGGTGGTGTTACAGTGACGTGACGGTAGGGTGGAACAGTGCACTGCCAATCTGGTATATACTGGGGAGGAAGGAAGGGATGCTGCGACGCTAGGGTGATGAGAAAGTAAATGAATCCCGATATTGCATGATATTTCCAGTTTAAATTTGTTTCATTATCATTCTCTCTCTCTCTCTCTCTCTCTCTCTCTCTCTCTCTCTCTCTCTCTCTCTCTCTCTCTCTCTCTCTCTCTCTCTCTCTCTCTCTCTCTCTCTCTCTCTCTCTCTCGCATCAGTTAATTAGGAAGCACAAGCTAATCATTACACTTTAATTAACTCTAGTCAGGGGTACTTTTTTGTTGTAAGTGTTAGAATGTAATCAATAGTTTTCAATTAGGAACTTTAAGTAATGTAAGGATTTTGTTGTGTCACGTTGTATGTTTTATCTATTTATTAATCTTGCAACATGAAGCTCATGTTTGTGAGTTTGCCTTCTCTCATATTTCTAAAGTTTTGAAGTGAAGCCAGCGAAGTGTTCTGCTCCAGTTTTGTTTGTTTTCTTTCTTTCTTTCTTTCTTTCTTTCTTTCTTTTATCTTTTTAATTAACTGTTTAGGAACTACTACTACTACTACTACTACTATTACCACTACCATTGTCACATTGATAATCCTAAAAATATCAATAATACGTTGGTCACAAGCTGCCTTCCAGAGAACAGGTCATATCACTCTAGCATGAACCACACGGGGAAGGGGAAGCGTACAGCCCCTGCGTGATGGTTAGCAGGTCACTGGACTAAACAATGAGGGGGAAGACTAAACACTGGGAAAGTAGCAAAGACACAAAGAACAAGGCAGAATGGAACAGTAAAAGGAAGTATAATGTGAGAGAATAGGGAGTTAGTTAAAGAAGAATGTGAGAAAAACGAGATAATAGTTACTGTGGATTTAAAGCAAGATAGTATATAGAGAAAGAGAGTGAGAGACCAAAAGTGCGTAAAACAGATCGAGGCAAACGACAAAACGACAGGAAATGAAACAAAAGAGGGTCGTAGGAAGAAGTTAAACGCACTTATTTTTCCCCTTCGAGTTGACTGTTGGGTGTGTGTGTGTGTGTGTGTGTGTGTGTGTGTGTGTGTGTGTGTGTGTGTGTGTGTGTGTGTGTGGTCTAGTGGCTTGCAAATGAATAATAGGTTCTGACACGCCCTTGTCTGTTCCCTTGCGTGTCATGTGTCTGAGTCAGAGGGTCGATGTGGGAGGACGATGGTACTCTGTCCTCCTATTCCTCCTCTTCCTCTTCCTCTTCCTCTTCTTCTCTTCCTCTTCCTCCTCCTCTTCCTCCTCCTCCTTCGTTATTTTTCCCCTCTTTTATATTCGTACTTTCTATGTATTGTTTGTCTTTCCTGTTGTTGTAGTGTGTTGGTTAGTTTTATTTCTTTGTTTTATGTTATTTGTTCATCTCTCTCTCTCTCTCTCTCTCTCTCTCTCTCTCTCTCTCTCTCTCTCTCTCTCTCTCTCTCTCTCTCGCTCACTCGCTCATTAAATGTTCATTATCCTTCTGCTTCCTGCTCTCACTTCAATATTTATCTTTCAAAGTCTTCATTTCCTCTTTTCATTTATTCATGACCTTTTTCTTCTATTCAAATTCACGTTTTTCATTTTTTTCTTTCCTTATTTATTATTTTTTTTCTTACTCTATTTTGCATTTCAATATTTCAGTCCATCTTTGAGAGCTGTACCTCCTTCCCTTCTGTCTCCTCCTCCTCCTCCTCCTCCTCCTCCTCCTCCTCCTCCTCCTCCTCCTCCTCCTCCTCCTCCTCCTATCCATTCGTATCTCCGGTATTCCCTTACTTACCTCTTAGTTCCTCTTATCATATTTCTTTTCCTTCTTGCAATATTTTTTCTCTCGTTTTTCTCTCCTTTTGACCTTTCTCTCACACCAGTTCTTGTTTTTATTCTTTTTTCTGCACGTTAGTTATCATCTTTTCTTCTTCTTTTCTTCTTCTTCTTCTTCTTCTTCTTCTTCTTCTTCTTCTTCTTCTTCTTCTTCTTCTTCTTCTCCTGCTGTGATTTACTGAGTTTTTTTTATTCTGACATATTTTTTTCTTCGTGAGTGAGTGTTCATGGTCTGTATTTACTATTTCTTCTACTACTACTACTACTACTACTACTACTACTACTACTACTACTACTACTACTACTACTACTACTACTACTACTACTACTACTACTACTACTACTACTACTACTACTACTACTACTACTACTACTACTACTACTACTACTACTACTACTACTACTACTACTACTACTACTACTACTACTACTACTACTACTGCTAATAAATATTAAGTTTCATTTTACTGTGTAATTGTTAGTCATAGAACAAATATTCATAATGACAGTTGTACAGTTTAATTAGGTGTATCAGATGCTGCAATGATATTTCCAATATCTCTAATAGCTTTCGGGAAAATGAGGAGGAAAGTCATGTTTTTAAATAAATATTAAGTTTTATTTTACTGCGTAATTATTAGTCATAGAAAAAATATTTATTCTTATCATCAATATTTATTTTTATCATCAATATTTATTTTTATCATTAATTTTTATTTTTATCATCAATATTTATTTTTATCATCAATATTTAATTTTATCATCAATATTTATATTTATCATCAATATTTCTTTTTATCATCAATATTTATTTTTATCATCAATATTTATTTTTATCATCAATATTTATTTTTATCATCAATATTTATTTTTATCATCAATATTTATTTTTATCATCAATATTTATTTTTATCATTAATATTTATTTTATCATTAATATTTATTTTTATCATTAATATTTATTTTTATCATCAATATTTATTTTTATCATCAATATTTATTTTTATCATTAATATTTATTTTTATCATCAATATTTATTTTTATCATTAATATTTTTTTTTATCATTAATATTTATTTTTATCATCAATATTTATTTTTATCATCAATATTTATTTTTATCATCAATATTTATTTTTATCATCATTATTTATTTTTATCATTAATATTTATTTTTATCATTAATATTTATTTTTATCATTAATATTTATTTTTATCATCAATATTTATTTTTATCATCAATATTTATTTTTATCATCAATATTTATTTTTATCATCAATATTTATTTTTATCATCAATATTTATTTTTATCATTCATATTTATTTTTATCATTAATATTTATTTTTATCATTTATTTTTATCATTAATATTTATTTTTATCATCAATATTTATTTTTATCATTAATATTTATTTTTATCATTAATATTTATTTTTATCATTAATATTTATTTTTATCATTAATATTTATTTTTATCATTAATTTTTATTTTTATCATTAATATTTATTTTTATCCTCAATATTTATTTTTATCATTAATATTTATTTTTTTCATCAATATTTATTTTTATCATTAATATTTATTTTTATCATTAATATTTATTTTTATCATTAATATTTATTTTTATCATTAATATTTATTTTTATCATCAATATTTATTTTTATCATTAATATTTATTTTTATCATTAATATTTATTTTTATCATTAATATTTATTTTTATCATTAATATTTATTTTTATCATTAATATTTATTTTTATCATTAATATTTATTTTTATCTTCAATATTTATTTTTATCATTAATATTTATTTTTATCATCAATATTTATTTTTATCATTAATATTTATTTTTATCATTAATATTTATTTCTATCATTAATATATATTTTTATCATTAATATATATTTTTATCATTAATATATATTTTTATCATTAATATTTATTTTTATCATTATTGTTTATTTTTATCATTAATATTTATTTTTATCATTAATATTTATTTTTATCATCAATATTTATTTTTATCATTAATATTTATTTTTATCATCAATATTTATTTTTATCATTAATATTTATATTTATCATTTATTTTTATCATTAATATTTATTTTTATCATCAATATTTATTTTTATCATTAATATTTATTTTTATCATTAATATTTATTTTTATCATTAATATTTATTTTTATCATCAATATTTATTTTTATCATCAATATTTATAATATTTTCGAGAAAATGAGGAGGAAATTCATGTTTTTATATAAATATTAAGTTTCATTTTACTGCGTAATTATTAGTCATAGAACAAATATTCATAATCACAGTTGTACAGTTTAATTAGGTGTATCAGATGCTGCAATTATATTTCCAATATCTCTAATAGCTTTCGGGAAAATGAGTAGGAAAGTCATGTTTTTATATAAATATTAAGTTTCATTTTACTGCGTAATTATTAGTCATAGAACAAATATTCATAATCACAGTTGTACAGTTTAATTAGGTGTATCAGATGCTGCAAGTATATTTCCAATATCTCTAATAGCTTTCGAGAAAATGAGGAGGAAAGTCATGTTTTTAAATAAATATTAAGTTTAAATTTACTGCGTAATTGTTAGTCATAGAACAAATATTCATAATGACAGTTGTACAGTTTTATTAGGTGTATCAGATGCTGCAATGATATTTCCAATATCTCTAATAGCTTTCGGGAAAATGAGGAGGAAAGTCATGTTTTTATATAAATATTAAGTTTTATTTTACTGCGTAATTATTAGTCATAGAAAAAATATTCATAAAATCAGTTGTACAGTTTAATTAGGTGTATCAGCTGTTGCAATGATATTTCCAATATCTCTAATAGCTTTCGAGAAAATGACGAGGAAAATCATGTTTTTAAATAAATATTAAGTTTAATTTTACTGCGTAATTATTAGTCATAGAACAAATATTCATAATATCAGTTGTACAGTTTAATTAGGTCTATTAGATGCTGCAATTATATTTCCAATATCTCTAATAGCTTTCGAGAAAATGACGAGGAAAATCATGTTTTTATATAAAAATACGGTTTTATTTTACTGCGTAATTATTAGTCATAGAACAAATATTCATAATATCAGTTGTACAGTTGAATTAGGTGTATCAGATGATGCAATGATATTTCCAATATCTCTAATAGCTTTCGAGAAAACGAGGAAGAAAGTAATTTTTTAAAAAGTAAAATTCAGTATTTATTAGTACTAGTGAAAATATTCATAATGACAGTAGTAGATTTTAATCAGGTCTATCAGATGCTGCAATGATATTTCCAATATCTCTAATAACTTTCGAGAAAATGAGGAGGAATGTCATGTTTTTATATAAATATGAAGTTTCATTTTACTGCGTAATTATTAGTCATAGAACAAATATTCATAATGACAGTTGTACAGTTTAATTAGGTGTATCAGATGCTGCAATGATATTTCCAATATCTCTAATAACTTTCGAGAAAATGAGGAGGAAAGTCATGTTTTTATATAAATATTAAGTTTCATTTTACTGCGTAATTATTAGTCATAGAACAAATATTCATAATATCAGTTGTACAGTACTACTACTACTACTACTACTACTACTACTACTACTACTACTACTACTACTACTACTACTACTACTACTACTACTACTACTACTACTACTACTACTACTACTACTACTACTACTACTACTACTACTACTACTATCCTCATTTTCTTTCTCATCATTTCTCTTTTCTTTCTCTTATCTTCTTCCTTTGTCTCCCTTCCCCCTTCTTCCTCTCCTCTTCACCTTACACCCTTACTCTTTTTCCGCTCTCCTTCACTCCTTCATTCTTCAATCCTCCTCCTCCTCCTCCTCCTCCTCCTCCTCCTCCTCCTCCTCCTCCTCCTCCTCCTCCTCCTCTCCCTTCCCCTTTTTCTCTTCTCCCTCCTCCCTCCCCCTGCCAACTGCTCACCCCCCCATCGGCACGCACGCCGGATTACAAGGGTTTGGTTGCGTTAATCCGGGACGGGCTGGCAGAGGGGAAGGGGGGACGGGGGTTCGATACCAAGGAGGGGAAAGGGTTGTGTCCTTTCATGATGTAGCTTATGATTGGACGAGGAAATGATGCAAGATACACTCTCTCTCTCTCTCTCTCTCTCTCTCTCTCTCTCTCTCTCTCTCTCTCTCTCTCTCTCTCTCTCTCTCTCTCTCTCTCTCTCTCTTTGTTATTTTCACTTCGTTATGAGTTTTCCGAATTTTTCTAAGAATTCTTGAAAAATCGTATAAAATTCACGTGTTTTTTTCACAAATTCGTTGATCGAGTGTTGAAGTTTTAACCAAATGTTGTATTGAATTTTCCCAACTTATTTTTTTCCTTTCCTCGGTTATATATATATTTTTTAAAAGTAATATGAATTGTTGTTGTTGTTTTTTATCGTCAAGGGGATGAAATGAAAATGGTATATATCCAATTTGCAGTATACGTTGTGTTCTCATATTTTTGTGTTCACGTGTTGGTCAAAAGAGTAGATGGAGAGATGAGAAAGGAAGTTTTGATGGTGTAGCCTGGAATAGACAGGCAGCTGATAGTGAGGAGTGATGATGATGATGTTGATGTTGATGTTGTTGGTGTGGCCTCTCGTCATGGTCACCTGCAAGACCGTAGCCTGAGTTGCATTGATTGGGCCTCGCTGCCTTGGGTTACATCACCATATAGATTAAGAATGTGTTCTACCCATGCAAGGGCGTCAGTATAGACTCACTCCTGTATTGATGTTTTCTGAAGCCTTACGTTGACTTAAGTTTTTTGTATTTTCTTAGATTTTTTCTTTTTTTTTTCTTCTTTTATCTATTATATACTTTTGGGTGCTGGGGTGTAAAAGATAAAAGAAAAATAGAAAAAAAACAGGAATGCAAAAATATATGAAACTTAAGATGCGTTGCTCCTTCTGTGTTGACTTTCCTTTTAAAATGTCATAGTCCCTAAAACTTATGGAAAGAAGAAGGGGAAAAAAAATATGACACCACGTAACCTCAAAGAATTAAAAAGTGGGGACTGGAGGCTGATGGGAGGGGGGGAGGGGGAGGGGAAAGAAGAAGAGGAAAGGTAAAGCAGGGGGGGGAGGGGGGCACATTGACCTCGTTCCCTCACCTGGCCATGACACACCCCTCTCCTCTTACCTTTGGGGGGGATAGGGGGTAGGGGGGAGGGGATGAATGTAAGGGAAGGCAAGGACTGGGGAGTACACACACACACACACACACACACACACACATACACATATTATCATCACGTTACTTCTGGAAACTGTACGGCGTCACACCCTTGGATGGCTGCCAGAGAGGAGGAGGAGGAGGAGGAGGAAGAGGAAGAGGAAGAGGAAGAGGAAGAAAAAGAAATCGGAGGGGAAAGAAGACTGGCGCCAGTGGGTAATTTCTAAGTCTGGTCTCGTGCATCTCCATTTATAAACGACTACAATTCATCATAAAGGATCAATAACAACCTGTCAGAGTGTTTTGAAAGTGTCATGTGTTGTGTGTGTGTGTGTGTGTGTGTGTGTGTGTGTGTGTGTGTGTGTGTGTGTGTGTGTGTGTGTGTGTGTGTGTTTGTCTTAATGGTGTTTTTGTTTTCGTATCTCCGTTTTACTATTTAGCTGGTTGAATAATGGTTCTTTCGTAGTAGTAGTAGTAGTAGTAGTAGTAGTAGTATATACAGACCATGAACACGCACTCACGAAGAAAGAAATATGTCAGAATAAAAGAAACACACACACACACCACACTATATATATATATATATATATATATATATATATATATATATATATATATATATATATATATATATATATATATATATATAAGGTAGATGGCGAAGTATATAAGTTATAGGAGGAAGGATGTGGGTGGTGTCAGGTCCCTAGGGGACCTGAGAGGATTAACAGGGGTCTGCCCTCTCATTCCCCCAGCCCCCCTATACAGATCACCAAAATTAATCCAAACTAATGACGCTCCACCCATCATTTCAGCAGCCATTCTCAGGGTGAGGGGGGCAGGAAAGGCTAGGCATCGTCCGCCTTCGATTTTTGAATAGAGTTTAGTAGTGTTATTGTTCCGCCTCCTGTTTATTTTCTTCAACTTTTTTTCCTCCTTTTTCATCTTTTCTTCCTTTCTTCCTTTCCTTCTTTCCTTCACCCTGTTCACTAAAAATACAAAAGGTGTGACGAAGAAAACAGCGTCAGGGTCACGTTCTTTATTATTATCGCGATCAATAGTCTAATTTTCCTCACCCTCCACCTCCTCACTCTCCCTCCTCCTTCCTCCTCCTCCCTCCTCCTCCCTCCTCCTCCTCCCTCTCCCTTCCCCCTAATCATCCTCCGCCTTTCCTTTCTCTTATCCTTATCCTTCATCTTAATCTCCTCCCCAAACTGTGTCGTCGTAGTGTCCAGAGGTTGGTTACTATCGCCTCAGAACCTTTGTTTGTCATATCGTTCGCTGAAATATCCATTGATTTTTTTATTTGTTTATCTGATTATTTTTTTGGCGCCATTAGAATAACATATACATACAAAATAATGTTATGCCACATAATATACAATTTTTACACAAAGAAAATAAAATACTTACGTGAGGTTCCATATAATTACACATTGATCCCTGTACTAGAGCCATGTAGATATAACTAACATGAAGTATATTTATTATGTTACATTTGCTTTCCTCGTATTTTCCTAGAATGAGTTTGATGGGCGTATTTATTACCCTCCTCAGTTGACCTTTAACCTTTGCGTGCAGGATGTGATGTCAGTACAATGTGGATGTAATCATGTTAACCTAACCTAACCTAACCTAACCTAACCTAACCTTGATGGGCGTATTTATTACCCTCCTCAGTTGACCTTTAACCTTTACGTGCAGGATGTGATGTCAGTACAATGTGGATGTAATCATGTTAGTAATGTCCTTATTAGGATGCACAATAGGAGATGTATGTGTTTTTTTCCGTGAAGGATAGAAGCAACTGGTTCCTCACTCACCAATCCCTCACAAGCTTTCTGAGAATCTCTTTGCAACACATTACAATTATAATAATCAAGTCATCCTTTAAACCATGATATGAAAGGTACAGACAGGTGTGTTTTTATAATTGAATGTCAATAACTAAGATTCAACATGTCGCCATTTAAGTCACGTGATCTTGGCTCGACCAATCACACGCTACCTGATTTAAATGAGGACGGAACCAAGGCAAAGCTTTTCTTCTGTGGCTCTGCTTGTGTCTTCCTCCTCCTCCTTCTCCTCTTCCTCTTCTTCTTCTTAATACGTCTGACCTTTCGTTTTCACCTTCAGGCAACTCTAGCCACCCTCCTCTCATCTTCTTTCTTTCCCGTCTTCTTCTCCCTCCTTCCTTCATCCTATCCCTTTCCCT
>JAPQNM010000041.1:5842543-5890043 GCA_029783475.1 Metacarcinus magister | reverse complement strand
CTAAATTCTAAATTTAATGGTTAATGGGCATTTTTCTCTTTCAATTCACAAAATTACCCAAACCTACGAACGTGGAAATTCAACAGTATTCTTTAATTGGACTCCTATGTTACTAATTGAGTGAAGAACCTGCCCAGGTTCTCTCATTTGAAACGTGAGGATCCCGCAGCCTATCGTCTTGGTACCAGCAGCAGCAGCAGCAGCAGCAGCAGCAGCAGCAGCAGCATTAACACCAGCAGCACCGTTGACGATACGCTTCCTTCATAAGCTGCCGCGGAGGAATTATCGCACGCTCAATATTTTTTTTCAGATAATAATAGAGGACGCGCGTGCATCGTGAGGCGTGCAATGTATACCTTAGTGTAGTGTGCTGTCATTCAACTTATGAGACGCGTTAGTTATGAACGTAATCTCCTGGAACATGTTCGAGGAAAATATTACTCCTGTCATTATCATGGTTCGTCCGTCATGGCAGGACAGCAACATGGCGTCTGTTTACCTGATTCATATAAAGGTTATTTTTTAATGAGGGTCGTTGTGACCCAGTGCCCGACCAGTGTGTGGGCGTCAGGGAGACAGAACTGAGGTGACATAATGCAAGGCAGTGCTGGAAATATTTGCGTACAAAGCATCATTGCTGTTATTTTTTTTCTTCAGTTATTATTATTATTATTATTATTATTATTATTATTACTATTACTATTATTATTATTATTATTATCATCATTATCATTATCATTATTATCAATATTTAATTCATATATACAATCATAGTAATGGCAGCAGCAGCAGCAGTAGTGTAGTAGTAGTAGTAGTAGTAGTAGTAGTAGTAGTAGTATAGTAGTAGTAGTAGTAGCAGTAGTATCAATACATAGAAAATAAAGAGATGAAACATCATTAATAAAATCACCATCAATATCACTTTCCTAAACTCCTGAAAGTAACCGTCGACACAGGAAGAAGAAAAAACACTCCAGCCTCCGTGTGTTGTGGCGGCCTGCTGGGTGGAGAGGGACGGAGAAGAGGCTTCTAAATGTATATAATCGCCGTGTGCTTCGCCATTCTGTCATTCCTTTGTGTTTCCACCTTCATTTAAGCCTCACCATTGCTAAGAACATCATCCAATTTAATTAATGATTATTGTAAGCCCAGTGTATAACGTATTAGCGCTGTATGTTCGTACACGTATTTATTCGTTAAGGAGTTTAGTGTGTGTGTGTGTGTGTGTGTGTGTGTGTGTGTGTGTGTGTGTGTGTGTGTGTGTGTGTGTGTGTGTGTGTGGTAGAAGTGTTTGTGTCGCCCTTAATGTTTCATAATATGCACATGATAAAACAAAGGTATGAAAGGTTACCAGAAATGTAAGAGTATTTTTGTATGACTCAGCGTTTGTATGTGTGTGTTTGTGTACTGAATCGATGTTTCGGGGCTCAGTTACGACTCATGACAGGCTTCACACACACACACACACACACACACACACACACACACACACACACACACACACACACACACAGGTTAACAGGACTACACCCTCCCTACACACATTAGGTAACACAAGCACCACATTAAGACAGATTAAATCCATTTGAGGGAACTGGAAAGAACATTAACAAGGGTGTTGCTTCCATCCCGTGACCCTCTCAACACAACACCCTAAATTGCAAATTAAGGCCACAACATTTCGAGTTTCGAGTTTATTTTTACTAACATTTAAGATTGTTAGTACACACTCCTGCCGTCTTGATGTCGTTTTGAAGAGCTCCAAGCAAACCGAAATCTCCATTGAACGATTTATTCCACAACTGAACCCACTCGGTGTAGGAGATATAACGTGTGATAGGTTTGTGCTAAGCTGCTGCTTTAGGCTCTGTGTAGGCTTCGTAGGGTTGAAGGTGTGAAGACTAATCATTAGGCATTATAATCATTACAGAGCTGAAGACAAAAACTATCACATCCAATGTTATATATTTATACTGTTTTGTTTAAAAGCAAAATATATGAGGTATTTCCGTAAAAGATGATACTGTCCACGAGGTAAACTCTGCCAGGGCTTGTCACATCCGTGTCTAGCAACAAATAAATAATCTAGTATATTAATGTATATCTTTTATTACCTTTGAACCATATACCCATTTAAATTTTTTCATTATTTTTACAATATTATTGATTTTCCGTTCCTACTAAAGTGTAACGTACTTTAAGAATTACGTCAATATGTGTTGAGCACGTATAGTTTGCTACTATTTTCAAGTCCCTTCCTTCCTTGATATCTTTTCCTTCGTTCCTCACAGGGCTCGGAGATGCGGGAATAAAGGTAAGAATAATGTACATAGGTGAGGTGTGAGTGGTGCCAAATGATGTTCACCTTAGATTTATTATTGTTATTATTATTATTATTATTATTATTATTATAATGTATGTATATATATATAATATATATATATATATATATATATATATATATATATATATATATATATATAGATAGATAGATAGATAGATAGATTATTATTATTACCCGTTATATTAGAAAGTCTGTTAAATTGATGTAATGAAGAATAATTGAACGGAAACGTTAATATTTAGCGTAATATTTTTCTAATCAATAATTCTTGCGTTATTTTTTTATGTATGTGCAACTTTTGGAGGTGTTTGGGTGTGTTTGGGGGTAGAAAGTGTGTTTTTTGGTATGTTTGGGTGTGTGTTTGCGGATAGAAAGTATGTGTTTGAGTGTGTTTAGGTGTGTGTTTAGATGTGTGTGTGTTTAGAGTGTGTTATTTATGTTATTTTTCAGGTTTCTGTAACAATTGTAGATTTTTTATTTTGTCGCCCAAAATTTTTCCGCGTAAATTTGTTCGAATTTGTTTTTGCCAATTTACTCGGAAAATATTTGTCGTACATCAATAATGTATAGAAGTTAATATATTAAGTTTGATGTTGTCTATCTAAAGATGAAATCAGATTTAAAATATACCTTATAGTTTAGTAGGAATTTTAAGTTTTGTTCAAATTTTGTCAAAAAAACTAATATATTATTTTCTCAGTTACTAATATACCAATTTCATTCTACTATAGCTCAAAAGAACGGGCGTCTTCTGCTCTTTATTTATTATGTTCTAAGTCTTTTACGTAAACCTCATAGTTTTTGAGTTATTTAACAAAACGTGATTTGTCAAAAAAAATCTAAGGGTGTTGCCTTGGAAATTTCATGAAAATTTTGACACCTCAGAATCTCATGAAAATTTATATATATAGGTTTTCAAAGATAAAGAACACGAATATAGACTCAATTTTATCAATTCTATAATATTAAATACTATATAAACGTTATATATATATATATATATATATATATATATATATATATGTATATATATATGTATATATATATATATATATATATATATATATATATATATATATATATATATATATGTAACGAGCGTAACTTTATTGACCCTTCAGGACCAAACAAGCGTTTTTCTTCTGGTTTAATTAGGGTTCGGGGGATCGAGAGTTGTAGGGTTGAGGATTTAGAAGTAGGAGAGACGTCGTTAGCCAGGATTGACAGGAAGGCTCACTTCTTAGCTGCCATCTGCAGGACGCAGTACCCTCGATTGGAGGGGAGTGGTTAGTGGTTAGTGGTTAGTAGTTAGTTTGTAGGTCATCAACTGGCCTCTTGCAGTCTCCTCAATTCTTATGTTCTGGTGTTCTTATTACTAGAGCATAGGCAGAGAAAGTTGAAGAAAGTTGAAGACATACGTATTTGTGAGAAACCCACCAGACAAGTGTTGTAATCGTACTTTGTTGAAATGGGTTTAGAACCATTTTATTATGAGCTGGATGTATATTTGTATTAAGCTTTTCCTTCCGTTACTCTTCTATCCATGATGTAACATCCTTTTAGTTGTCATACTGGGTAAATTTGGACTTGGACTTGGACGTCACAAGAAGAAGAAGAAGAAGAATCAACACAACACAACAGCCTTCCGGGAGACGTAGAATGACAACATTTGCCTAGTGTTGAGATACGAGAGGCTGCTGCTGCCTTAACAACCATGAATTTCGACAGGACAGACATTGTGTTTGTGGTGGAGAAGAGTGTGTCCATGAAGACCTATCTGCCGGAGCTGCTGGAATCCTATGTCACTCCTATCATCTCGTAAGTCCTATCCTGTCACTCCTATAATTTCGTAAGTCTTATCTTATCACTCCTATCATCTCGTAAGTCCTATCCTTTGTCACTCCTATCATCTCCTAAGTCCTATCCTGTGTCACTCCTACTATCTCGTAAGTCCTATCCTGTGTCACTTCTATCATCTCGTAAGTCTTAGGAAAATAACTATAAGGAATGCGGAAAAAGAGTGTTATATTTTTAAGGAAGGAGATGTATGTGTGTTTGCAGGACAGATTTTCTGTTAATTTGCAGAAAGGTTCTTAAATAGTGTTTGAAGGAGAATTTGTCTGGTGTTTTTTTTATCAAAGTGCTCAGAGATACGGCAGTCGTACCGCGTTGTCATCCACTATTCCTACGGCCTGTGCCTTATTATTTACCTGGTAAAGCATCTTTCAAATTATGTTAGGTTGGATATGTTAGGTTTGGTTGGGTTAGGTTCGGTTATATAAGCTTTTTACCCTAAAGTTAGGCACGTGCTGTATCTATAAGCGAGCACTATGAGGATACGGCATTCATTATATTATGTTATGTTAGGTTTGGTTCGGTTAGGTTATATAAGCTTTTTATATTTCATTACCCAAAAGCTAGGCACGTGCCGCATTTATAAGCGAGCACTTACAGGTACGGCTGCCTTACCTGTAAGCCCTAGTAAGACCTCAACTAGAGTACGCTTCCAGTGCATGGAATCCTCGCACCCAAAGAAATATCAAAATAATTGAAAGTGTTCAGCGGCAAGCAGCTCGTTTCGTGACACATAACTACAGCAGGGAGGCAAGTGTGACCCAAATGATCACCACACTGGGATGGGACACACTCCAAGCCAAACGCTGTTTCCACCAAGCGGAGATGTTTTACCGCATCCATAGTGGTACTGTAAACATCCCAATGCCTCCAGAAATCATAAGAAAAACACCTGCTGGAGCAAGCAACCCTGACCACCACTTGTACAGGCAACCCAGTACACGGGTTGACCCTTACCTGTACAGCATGTTCCCCCGAGCTGTACACTTGTGGAACAAATTACCCCAGGAAGCAGTCACAGCAGGCAACTTGCAGGAGTTCCGGAAGGCAGCATTACCAGCCATCCGCCAATCAACAGTACCACCTACCCTGAAGTGCCTGTAGAAGACAAGTTCTACATCCCAGGACAGCGACACTCGCTTTTTAGGGATTACCTAACTCAAGACTCAAGACTGCTTTTTTTTTATTTGATTTGGCTGATTTTGGGATTAATTTTTGGGGTAAAGCACTTGTTTGGTTCAGTACTAGTGAGGTAGATAGATCCTGTGTAGAGGGACACGAAGAGTTAGTGTGGCATCAAGAAATAGTATTACAGCTTTGTTAACATTTAAAACACAACAAATGTAAGGTAAAATTGCAGTTTAAGCCAATACACCTATTCTAGTTTTTCTTTTCCCCTATAGCCAACACGGTTGGGGACCACTGGGGAAAGTAGGGTTTTAGGGTGGGGGAAGCAAATATAGGCCATATATGGCAATTCGAAAAATATCTAAGGGGAATAACCTATTTTTTGAGTTTAGAAATATAAAAATCTTACATAACCGAACCAGATCCCCCCAACGACACAACCCTAATCTAAACTAAACTGATCCGGGGGGAATAGAGCCCGCCTGAAACCTTCACAGGTGTGTTGAGTACACTTTGTAGCTATAGTATGTAGGGCTTCATATTTAATTGTATCTGTTCTCTAACATGTGTAATCCTTTTCAGACTGTTTGGTGGAGGTCTTTCTGAAGAGTCTGATGTATTCTTTACACAAGTAAGTTCGTGGAAAGAGTTCATGTTTCATTAATTTGATGGTAAAACTCCATGGCTTCAGTAGGTATAGTATGAATGATTATCTGTGTCACTATACTTTAGCTACTTACTTTTATACAAACTTGCCTTCTGTAGTAAATTTCAGGTGAAATCCCAGAAATAATTGTAAAAAAGGTTCTCGAACCTTTCACTTCAACCTGAGTTTATTAAAACATATTTTCTAAATCCTGGACATTATATCTCTTATATTTAAATGAAATTTTAAGTAATTCTTCAGTGGTATTAATACACATGTGATGTTGACCTTGATTTTAGCAGTGAGCACATGATGAATTGTATCTCTTGTTGGTACTAAAACACTAATGTTACCCCCACAGAGTAGCATGGTCCAGTATGGCTCTGTGTTTTACGGCACAGAGCTCTCCCTTATAGGGGGCTGGGGGCAGGTGGAATGCTTTGGCCCCACCTGTTCTGAGACAGAGATTCTGAACTCTATCAGAAATGCACGGTAAGTGGACTGTTTCTGTGGCTGAGTGTGCTGGCATTAATTTCCCTATAGCTATATAGGAGTTCAGATTTCCTATTTGTTGGTTTATTTTCAACTGTGGTTTTAACTTTTCTAAGGCCACCATCTTGCTGGTAGTTGAAATAAAAAGGGTAATTAAATGATCCCTCCCAACTATAGACCATATAGTTCTGCTAGGGTTAACGTGAGAGCACTACCTCTCTCACCAATTTAAGCTGCCGTGAGCCAGAATTAAACTCGCAGCCTTTAGGTCACGAGCTGAGCACTGTACCACAGAGCCACCCGGCACCCTTGCTAGTAGAACTTATGATATACTTATCTATCCATCAAGAGTTTCTGCTATGCTAAAAAAAAACGGAAGTATATAATTATTGATAAAGCATTATTTGGTCCTGATATATGCAGAGACAAAAAGTTGATACACACCTTATTTACATAATATATAAACCTCAAGTAAGAAGATGATTCAAAAAAATTATGCAATACAAGGTAGCGGTTTCCTAATGCCTATTATGATCCACTTTCAGCTTCAATGGCAAAAACCTGACCCGACAAGCCTTTATTCTTGATGGGCTTCAAGCTGCCCTCAACATGTTTGATGCCATGAAGCAGCGCCATCCAGCCGGGGAGAACGTACAGAGATGCTGCATCCTGGTGACTCAGAGCACACCCATGAGCAACCCTTGGTCCCCTACCAGCCCAGAGAAGGTTATCCTGGACATCAAACGAGTGAGTTGGGTTGATGAAGCTTTGTTTGGCTTATCTTTTGGGTTCTTGGATACCTCCATCTGTGTATCTGTGTATTTGTATTTGTGTATTTGTACATCATATATTTTTTCCACCGCAGCAATGTTATCAATCATCATTTGTCTCTTCTTTCTTAGTTTATCTTATTAAATACAAGTAGGCAGAGCACTCCATGTGTTCACCCATTGAGTAGTGGCCACAGGGGAAGGGAAGGGGCTACACTTGAACACTTGCCCCTCAGACTCATGTTAATCTGAAGGTGTAGTCAGTGGTCAGTTTTAACAATTTGGTTTAATGCATTATCAGTCATAGGAAAGTGCATCATCCCTATCAGAAAATTATGCAGCCACTACTATCTCCATTATTATTAATACAGAAAGCACATCGACTGATTGATGTCTCTGTTCCAGAATAAAATCCAGCTGTCAGTGGTGTCAGCTCATAAGCTGGTGGAGCTGTACTGTCTGTTTGATGCTGCTGGAGGAGACCACCAAGTTACTCTCAACAAGAACTATGCCAGCAAGCCCCAACACCTGGTACTCCTACAGGGCTTCAGGTGAGCTGGAGTGAGCCATGGCTGACACAACATAGTATTAATCTCATTCCACGGGATATTGTTTTACAAGAAGTCATTTCCTTCATGAAATTTGGAAAAAAGTAAAATATGTTCACGAGTCAAAAGATTGCTTTGTTCAGCTTGATTGAAATTGTAGGTATATAGTTGGTTTAATATAGCTTTGATTTTTAGCCTGCAGGAGCGAGCGGTGAGCCCATCACTAATAGGCTACTGCCAAAACACATCTGTTGCCACACCCCCTGCAGCTCCCATTACCCACATGCAGACACAGAGTGTCAATGTGCCCATACAGGCTGGTCCTGGACCCTCCCCAAGCCCCATGGGTCCTGGAGCCACCACACCCTCACCAGGACCTGTCACTGGGGGGTCACCAGCTCCACCCCAGCCAACTCATGTATGTGTTGGCAAGGTATTTTGATTTATTAATATCCACTCTCTGCTTGACGCACTTACCATCTTATGTTTCTCTTTGTAAGCATCAAATGTAATTGAAAAAAGAAGACTGGCCAGTGTTTTCCATGAAAATTGTAATATGTCTATCTTTGTCCTTGCAGTTGGTTCGTCCAGGTTCAGTGAACCCGATGGTGGTGAACCCCCCACAGGCCTGTGGCCCCCAAGGAGGTAGGTCTTTGCTTGAAGCTAAATACTTCACATCCTCCTGTAGTCATTACCTTGTTGAGAAACTGAATATCAAATGTATGAAGTCATAATACAAAGCAGAAGTGTGAACTTGTGTGACACAACTTCTGTTCCCAGTGCCTGTTGTGCGGCCCATCATGCCTCCTCGGATGCTTACCCCACCAAGACAACGCTGGCCCACAGGTAGTGTGCACATGCATGTGTGTTAGTTGGACTGTTGACTTTTGGTGGTTTATTCAAGTTTAGTGCCAGTCTTGTTAATGAAAGTCTTTCCATTGCTGTTGATGCATTAGACTTAGGATACATCAGTTCAGCTATATTTTTTGAGACTATGTCTTCCATCAAATTCTTACTTGAATATCCCATCAGGCGATGAAATCCATATTAGTGTATTTGTTTATATTTATCTACCTATATCCGATGCCTGCTTCTAAGAACTCTCCCTGGCGATGGCTGTGACAGAAGTCTCCTTGCTTTCATTTCTCTTGTTACACTATCCATATGTATGAGATCAGAACACTATTTTATTAGCAAGAGCAATCACTCAGTGTGGTGTTTACCCAGTCAAATCAGTGTGCTGGTCTTATGTTAGTATAAAGTGGTTTATCATATTAGTTGTTTTTGCAAAAGTATCATTAAGAGAGAATGAAGAACAGAAGTTTTAACTTTATGCAGCAATGTATTAATCTTGATTGAATAGAAATACATTGATGGATGAATTGTGCAAAAGTGGAGTGTATGAACAAGAAGAAGGAAGAAATGGAAACTCTTCTGTCACGGCCACCCCATAAAGGGACTTCAAAGGAACAGGCATCAGAGTAAATTACGTCAGATTATATTAATTTGCTCATGATAATTCGAGAAGGTAACAGAAATTGAGTTGAGGCATGTTTGAAGCAATATTTTGTATGGAGCTTCAATAATGGAGAGAAATATTAGGACTATAAAGTACATTTCTCCATCAGACAATGTTACTGGTGGCACCAACACCCCACCAATGAACACCTGGATAGCACCCAACCCACGGTCACAAGTTATCTCTCCCATGATGTTGAACCAGCAGCCACAACAGGCACCAGTTCCTCCAGATGGTATGGGACCCAAACCTCAGCAGCAGCAGCCCACCTCCATGCCAAGTGAGTCCTTCTTCACATACACCTTGATGAAAGTAACCTTCATGATAACCTGTAATTTCACACCTTTTAATCACTAAGACTAATTAATCAAATGTTTTTAAATGCATTGACTGTACATTAAAGGATTAGTAGTAGAGAGACAGGTACACATTAGAGGAAGAATCATTGGAAATAGACAAGCAAGTCAGATGGTGTGTGTGAGAAAAAAGTGCACTCTAAAATTTAAGGATCCAAGTGTGGTTACCTCCTTTAAGGGAGTTCCCAAGACATTGGTGTTGCAAGAGACAAATGGAAGAGTTAAGTAGAATGCATCATCAATGACCTTGAATTTCTCCCCACAGATGTTGATGCCAGTATGATTAACAGCATCCCAGGCCAAGGTCCACAGCAGGGCCAGATGTCAGTTGGACCTGGCGTTAATCCCGCAATGAATCCCCCTAACCAGCGCACTGTGGTGTGGCAGGGCACCTTAGAGTGGCAGGAGAAGAAGCCTGAGAACAACAGTAGGGTGGTGCATCAGGTCACCTGTAAAATGACCTCAATGGTGGTCAATGGAGAGCCTGAAGTGTGAGTTGGGAGTTAACTTGCCTTACTGTTATGTGATTAGTTATGCAGCCTGTTCTATAACACAGATTTCTTCCATCAGTTGTCTTAATGCATTGTTATGACTCCCATCCTGCTTAGTGTGGGAGAAAGGAATTAGTAATGATTTTTTTCGTATTTTTGTCTTTCATCTGCTTTGTTATATCCTTCTCTTCGGTAATATCCTTTTAGCTATCAACTACTCATTTAACCTTTGTCAACAATAACTGCGCACACACACACACACACACACACACACACACACACACACACAGCTTAGTTTCTCTTATGTACCCCAACAGGAAAGCTGATCACTGGGCCACCACGCTGATAATGCAGATGATTCCCAAACACATCCTTGGCTCCATCGGCAACACTTTCTTCAAGAATGTTAAGACAGTCATGTTCCTTCCTGACCAGAGTCATGCCCTTGAGATCCTGACCAATTTCCTCTTCCGTGGCATGGTAAGTAAGCATAACTAGTGTTTTTTATGATTTTACTTTTTCCAAAAATGCCAGTTTCAATGCTATATATGCCCTTTGCTCTTATGGCAAATTCAAAGATTTTAGCTTTTTTCTTTTAACTCTCTGGTTCAGGCCATGACTTGTTTTCTCTCAACTGTTTATTGCAAACTTCCCCAAGCAATGCAAATGATATATGGGAAGCATGTTCTTCAGAATAAGATGATTTTAAAGCCTTTCAACCACTTCTGAATGTGAGACGAATCTTCCTTCCACAGGCCGGGTGTGTCCACGTGTCCCATCCATCACCACACCCGTCGCCACACCAGCAGAGTGATGTCAAGGTGATCATCCTCCTGTACTCAAGCGAGAAAAAAGCGTACGTGGGTTTTGTCCCCATTGACCAGTTGTCCTTCGTCAACAAAATCAAAAGTGTCATCCAAAATGCCCGCAAGTGCCAGGTAGGGACAGCCACGTGCCATGTGTGAGGTTGATGGGTTGGTAATGTGCCATGATAGCCAATAGGGAACCTTCACATTGGTTATTCAAAAGGAAGAGAAGTTCATGAGGTTTTTTTTATCAATTATTCACAATCCTCTTACACAACAACAAAAAATAGTTTTCACCTTAATAGCATGGAGGACTTTCACCTTTTCCCGTGGTGATGTAGTACCTTGCTTACCTAACCCTGTTGTGTATTGGTCACTGTCCCCAGACTCCAGGCATGATGGCACCGGGCACTGGTCCTAGCATACAGGGAACCGGCACTTCCCACATGGGGGTAGCAGGAAACACAGGACTCCAGTCACTGCCATCTACTGCCAGTAAGTACATGTCTTCTGCCATCATTGTCTGGGTTTCCTTCACTTCATTAAGTTGTAAAACTCCTGAAGTGTGATTAAACCAGTGTTTTAACATATTGATTGATTTATTTGATTATCTTTAATGGAAATTATCTTTGATGGAGTAACAATTGGAAGCCTTTTTGTTTTTTTCTTTCATTTGTCACATTATGAACTTTTTCCTACATCATGTATTATTGAAGGACTTGGCATTGGTAGTGGCAAATATGGTTATCGTGACTTTCTAGTGGTATTCACACTGGCTGTGGAACTTAACACGGGACCAATTAAAATACATTGTAATTGAATTGAAGGCATTTATTGTCTCAAGAAAAGAACTATAACTGTTGTTTTAATGGGAACCAGCTGGAGAAACATATTAGTAAGGGATGGAGGTTGAGTGTGTAGAATGGCTGGAGGAGTTGCAAGGTTGAGTGTCACTCTTTGCCTCTCTCCAGCAGGCTCCGGTATGAATGTGATTCCCACCCAGAGCATGATCATCCACAACAACCCTCAGCTGACTCAAGCACTCAGTCAGCCCCTCAATCAACAAGGTCAGTCAGCTCATCTTCACTGCCAGAATGTTAATAGTTATGTCTCCAGGAAGGTGTGTTGAAGGATATATGCCTTGATGTCAAATATTTTATAGGTTTTGAATTTATTTTTCAGGTAGCACCAACTTACTGGGGACCAATCAGATGTCCCAGATAGCTGGAGGTGGTGTTACTCAGGGTCCTGGAGTCAATGTGCAGATGGCTCCTGGCCAATCAGTCTTAGCAACCCAACTCACCACACGACCAGCACTTAATTTACAGCAGCAGCAGCAGCAACAGCAACAGCAGCAACAACAGCAAACAGAGCTGTTGCAAATGAGACAAAATCCAGTAAGCCACAGTGTTTTTTTGTACCTTCATTTTAACTTGAAAGCCACAGGATAAATACCAGACTTGATTGCATAATAAAGCATCTTGCAACATAAATGACCACCGATGCCTCAAGCAATTTTTGTCAGTCTCATTGTTTGCTGTGTCACTACACTGTCCACACACATACACAATCCTTGCATATTCCCACCCGCTATCTCTGCTATCTTCTCATTTAGTACATGAATTATAACATTGTCCATCTTCAATACCTTCCATAAGCATGCATTACCTTGGTGATGGTAATAGTCATGATAAATTGATCATTGTAAAGATTCTGTATTATCATCCATTGTACTTCTTGAATAGCAGCAGCAGCCACAGCAGCAACAGCAACAGCAGCAACAGCAACAGCAGCAACAGCAGCAGCAGCAGCAGCAGCAGCAGCAACAGCAGCAGCAGCAGCAGCAGCAGCAGCAACAGCAGCAGCAGCAACAGCAGCAGCAGCAGCAGCAGCAGCATCACACAGCATTGCGGCAGCAAGTGCACCAACAGAGGCCCAGCCTAACCATGAGCCTGGGCCAGCAGGGTCCAGGGGGAACAGCCGCCCTGGGTCAGCCACGCATGATGCAACCCATGCAGGGCACTGGTCTTAAGCAGCTCCTACAGCAGCAGGTAAGTATTGGTTTGACAACAGTACTTGATAGAACTGTTGGTCATGACGAAGGGAGTTAGGGTTAATTAGTATGCATAATTTATAATATATCTTCATAAACGTGTCGCTTTATTGATCTTACTATTATTTTGCAGCAGCAACATGTAAGGCTCCAGCACCAGCAGCAACAGGTACAACAGCAACAACAGCATCAGCAACAGCACATTATTATGATGCAGCAACAGGGAATGAGGCCACAAATGACAGGCCAAAGCCAGCAGGTGATGGGCCAAGCCATAGGACAGCAGACACTTGCCCAGCAGGCTCTGAGCCAGCAGAACATTAGTCAGCAGGGGATGGTGCAGACACTACAAGATGGACCTGACTATATTGGGGACTTGTTGTAAAAAAGTTGCATACAAATGTGCATATTTATTTTTTTACAATGTGTGTATTCCAATAAGGGATTTAGGTGATGCTCATTTGTTATTGTGCAATGAATTCTCTGGCCCTTGAACCCTCTCACCTGTGCCTCACACATCTCCCTGCTGGCTGAGAAGTACATTTGCAGCACTTCCTTTGCTGCTGTGGACTCAGGAAGCAAGGATATTAAATGGCACAAATTGTCCAGTATTACTGATCTGCACTAAATGTTACCCATTGCTTATGTATACAGAGTCATCATAGCTGTGCACTTGTCTGCATGTTTACTTATAGTGTACATAAGATGTATATACTTGTCCAGATGGTCCAAACAAAAGTATGCAGCTGCAGCCATTATTCTCAACCTCATTTCAATGGAATCAGATTAATTTAAATTCACCTGCTGAAGTCACTGAGGCCTAAAGGGTATGAAGTTTCTTCAAATGGACATTTGTTTGCTATTTTCTATATAATAATGTAATTGCTATTAAATATTTTAGAGGTTGCGTGATGGCAAAATGGAAGCCAAGATAGTGAATGTTGTATGCATATAGCCACTGTTGCTCCACGGACTAATGTCTACCATGAACACAAGGTATGCCGTGTGCACTGCAGTGAAGAACAAAATATACCAAGAGAAAATGTGGCCCATTGTTGTAGCAATGAAGTCATCAAACACAAATGCAATATGGACTTTTGACTGTTGCAAAGATGTGAAATATGGAAGGTTTTCAGGATTATATTTTGTGAAAATGTAGAAAACACTGCATTTGTATAATTTTGATGTGTGCAAAGTATGTGAAACTATTGAATTTAGGCAAACAAATGATCTACTTCATTCATGTAACTTTAGTACACATTTTTATATTCTTCTGTTATCATTGTTTTTACTATTATCTTATCTTTCTGTCTATATATTTTCTTATATAGTTATAAGTTGTTTGTATGAATTATATTAAACCAAATGGATTTTTTTTTTTTCTTACCATTCTGTATGTATTGTTCAAAGAAAAGAAAAAGTAACAAGCCATGTCACTTGCTCCTATACTATTCCTACACACTACCTACCGTTCCATCAAATCATTTAACTACGTATTTCAATACTTTTTGGATATGCAATTATAAGCGAATCTATGTTAAGGAGTAGAAGCCGGGGTCGAGGCTCTGGTTGCGGGCGAGGCCTTGGCTGCGATCCCTGACCCAGTTTTGCAAGGGGCTCCATCCACTCAGACCCCTGTGATGCTAAGGCATCAGGGGGGCCTGATGCACCAAATAACGGGTGCAGGGCAAAGCCCACATGACACCTGCAACCTGAATGGGGTGGGAAGATCCTCTCGCTGTACTTTTAACTCTGGGGTGGCAAAGGGGCTGCAGAAGTGGCGCCCACTTGCCGAAATCTACTAAGTAAGTAAACATACACCTGGGCCTCCACCAATCCAGAATTGAGTGAGCAGGGAGGAATGCTCCCAACAAGGAGTCACACAGGGAGATGGACGATATAATATAAGTTATGACCGGAACAGTGTATCTTCATTAACTAAGTAATGTGTGTGCATGAGATCTGGAGGGACTCTAGTCTCTACACAGATAAGTTCATAGTCTTTCTTCATACAATCATCACAGTAAGCCACGCTTAGCCTCTTCCAGCTGGATCCACATTCCAGTCCACTGTTCCTGTCTCTTGATGGCTTTTAACACTTCATAAAATTTCATTCTCCATCTAAGCCATTTCTCTCAGGTGTTGACAGGGATAGGCGGTATTATAACACACACACACACATACTTTTCAACTCCTTAGACCATTCCTTCCGATGACAGCTGTTTGACAGATTATTTATTGTACTTACAACGCCACTACTGAGCATGTAATAAACATATGTCCCTCACTTCTTGTCTTATTCTTTATATATTAAACAGTTTTTTAATTAAGATTCGCTTTTCTTTGATCTCGTTTTGTTTAAAGCAAAGCAATAGTCGATATGTGCTATTCATTGCAAGGAAAACAAGGACAGAAGCTTAAGCGTAGTTTACCTTCCCTAGTAACCATTATTCTTCACACCGTCACGTTTTACACTCTATATGAACTCCTACTGAAACTCAACATTGAATATAAACTCATTAAATGTTGGTAATAAAAATGAGTTTGTCCTTTGTATTCATCATCATCATCAGCCTCCATGACTCCACTAGAACAATGCCTTTCCCCAACTTTCTCCACTCATTACATCAACTGTCCATCTATACCAGGCCACCCTACTGAAACATCTTATCCCATCTCTTCCTTAATAGATACACTAGTGCCTGTGTTATCTGAGTGAACATAAGATGGTGTTTAAATAAAGGCGCGGCAGTAATAGGTTCCCACAGATGGCGTCCGGAGTGTCAGTGACGTCATCATTGTGGCTGACTGTGCTTGGGCGAGGAGGACACTTACCAACATATTCTCCCATTATTAGTGGCTCCTTGGCACTGTGTCCAGCTGGCCCAGGTGAGGACATGAAGGAGGTGTTCAGTGTTCACGCTGACACCCTGAATTTGTTGTCAGTTCGTGGTGAATGGAGGGATAATGGGAGGTTTTTATGCACTTTATTTACGGAGGATGAATCAGAGAGTTTTGAGTGCTTTAACGAGTCAATATGATGAGGAAATACAGTACTGAGGATATTCTGTGTAGTGGAGAGGGCTGGGTGTGGCTCGGGGTGGATGAAGTGGTGGGAAAGTGTATATTGAGGGCGGTATGGGAGACAGAAGAAGCCTTGTGAGTGGGGGGCGGACAGCCCAGCCCAGCCCACCTCTGACTCATTTTCCCACCGGTAATGTGTGTTTTAATTGCCTGGTGTGTGCTGGGGTGTGTATTGAAGGCCTCTCGCTGCTGCTGAACACTGGTGAACATAAGGACCAGCTACGGTGAATAGAGGAGAATGTAATGGAGGAAATGATTGAATAGAAGGTTTTCACTCATTAGATGGTTTAGGAAAGACTGAGGTTTCGTGGGCGTTAAGTGCATCATTTCATTAGTAATTAGTGGTATATTAGAGGCATCTTCTGATTGGATTGGTTTTGCAGACACCTTTTTGTTAAATGTTGACCTACGTGACCATTGGTGAATTTACATATAAAGTTAATATAGGTTGTTTTTATTCAATAACTTTTGTAGTGTATATATGGCACTGCAAAGCTAAAATTCGATAACTTTAGGAATCGGTTCTTGACAAGCAGTTACATTACCATAGCTGTGAGAAGATGCCCATAAGTAGAGTTTGTATAATGGAATGCTGCCAACACAAGCATTCAAGACTTGACATGTAAAAAAAAGTGAGGAGGCAGCATAAGAAGCGTGGCACTGTTTGGCACTACACCAAAGAGGGAGTGTTTCCTTCACGAACAGGTCATAAAAGGGAGAGGTAGGGTGGAGTGGTGGAGGTGTTTGGCTCATCTACTCTGTCTTAGTGTTGCAGCCTTGGAGTGCCGGAAAGATTTTATTTATATGTGAATCTCTAATGTATAGTTTTAGTTTGTTTAGTTATAAATTCTCTTTAATATCTTTTATGTTTTTTTTTCTTCATCTCGAAGCATCTTTTGTTTTGTTTATTCTTTACTGCTTATTTGCTATATATACTTTTGTTGTTGTTCATTGCTCTTTTTCATTGATTTCTTTTATTCATATTTCTTGAATTGAAATCTTCCTGCAGTGTGTTTATGTTTTTTATTGTTTATCAGTATCTATCAGTATCAGTATCCTTTAATTTTTTATTTATTCTCTTCATCATTTGTATTATCATGTTGCTTTTCTTATCATCACTTATCTTTCATTGAAACTACTGAAATGTTATCTTAAATCATGTTTAACGTGTTTTTCTGAGAAGCTTTTATCTATGCAAGCCTGATTCCCTTGTGAATACATGAACCATGTTTGATTAGTGCAGATATTATACTTTCAAATAATTTTATGATAGAATATTAATAAAACAATATTTCCCTAACTTTCCCCATGTAGTCTTAGACAGCAAACTTTAAAAAAAATCATACTTGCTTACTGAACTAGAATGTATTATGGTAAACAATGTAGGAACTTCTTTTTCAGACATTTTCCTGATGCACAACTAAATGAGGAGGAGAGGAAAGTGCCATTTCACACTGGACACCAACTTTGAGTGCCAAGAGGCTATGTATTACTGGCATTAGGTGGTGCTGGTGGCAGGGATGACACAAACAATGACTCGTCTACCTGAGGTCTGAGGTCTGGGATTCAAAGCCAAAGAAGACCAGAAGAGCCTGGGAGAGGAAGGGACGGGAGAGGAGTTAAGCTGCGCGAAAGAAATTTGTTGTTTTGGATGACTACATAAGCCGCCAAATTGAGTACATTCGGCCACCCCTTCCCACCCTTCAGCATGTCTGATGATGAGGATAAGCCTCCTGCTCCACCTGTCAGACTGACTTCCACAAGGTATCTACACTAGAATAGGTCCTGTCATTCTCCCTGTCCCACTGTGGTGCTGACTCATGTGTGCCGCTGTGTCTGTAGCCATTGTTGATGCTATTCATGAGAGAGAGAGAGAGAGAGAGAGAGAGAGAGAGAGAGAGAGAGAGAGAGAGAGAGAGAGAGAGAGGAGAGAGAGAGAGAGAGAGAGAGAGAGAGAGAGAGAGAGAGAGAGAGAGCACTGAAGGTCAGACGAGGACAAAAGATTTTCTAGTTTTGCTGCGATTTTTGTATAATGCTCTCTTAAAATTCTTTCAAAATGATGAGAAGAATCATGTTGGTCATTGTGCAGACTTAGTAAGTTAACATTAACCTTCCTCCATATATAAATGTTCACAAACCTTAGATACTCAGATTATCTAACCATAAATTTCCGACCAGCAAACCTAACTATATCCACTGTGTACATGATCCACTAAACCATCTATCTGGTACAGGGCAGAGACAGTCATGGCAGTGGATATGAGGCCCCTACCCAAGGAACCGGAGTCTGAGAAGAAGAAGCATAAGGGACACAAGGCAGGAAAGAGACACAAGGACACTGACAAACCCAACATCTCCTACCCAACCAACTTTGAACACACCATCCACGTGGGGTTCGACGCGTGCACGGGAGAGTTCACGGTGAGTGTTGGTGGGTGTGGAAGGTTGTCTTTATATTGTTTCACAGGTAATGAATGCACTTCACTGCTTGTCTCTTGCATTGATTGTACAGCAAGGTATTGGTCATTCATCGTGGAAGGAAGAGTGATTCTGGTGCGTGTATGTATGTGAGTTTGACCTTATCATTATTTTAGATACACAAATACATCAGGTTTATGAGGGGTCTCCATTGTATCATAGATTTTGTACAAATAACACAAATTCACCTTTAGGTACATAATTGTTCAATTTCGTTTTTCATATTGCCCAAATTTATAAAACCGTTATTCAAGTGTTTATTGAACATCATTATGATGAAAGCTTCTTGTCCATTATGTGTGCTGGATGTTATTGCAACAGTATTCAGAGTTTTGCCATAGTTTCCAGATGAATATACTCACTGTACATGCTGGTGAGATTACACGATATGAAAAAATAAATGTGCATTATGGTTGTATTGTAACCAAAGGCAACACTGTAAGTCATGCACATGTGCCGGAGAATCCAGCTTTCTGTCATCAAGATGAGGATAAAAGTCACTTGAACGTTAGTGATCAAGCACCAGGAAGGCTGAACGTCCTTCACTTTTAAAGCTCAGATTCTCTCTTTAACAAACTCAAATTTCTGATTCAGTAGTCAGTGCTCCTATTAAATGATGTAAATACTGGTCATCAGTGTAACAAAATCATACCAAATGAGGAATTATGTGCCTTTACTCCATACAGTTTTGTGCAATTGTGTTAATTCTTTGTCTATAAAGGTCTCTCTGATCTTATCGTAAGTGTATCACTTAACTTATACATTCAGAATTATGTATGATGGGTTGCTGTTTATATGGAGACGTGGTATTGGCCTTGTTCTGTGGTAGGTCATGCCTGGGCGTGTGACAGGTTGGAGGGAGTGAAAGTGTTTGCACATGTGGGTATCAAGTTATAATTTTGGTGTAACAGGATGCCATATCACTGCCAGATAGCAATGGTTGTGTTCCAGGAGTGTGTGGCACAGTAGCATAGTGCTGCTAATGTTGAATCAAACAAACAGTAAACATTCACAAAAACCTAACTTGTGTTCTAGCAGTCACCTGGTAATGGACAGTTTTCCCATGTAGCTTTAAAAATGTCATTATTTGCATCTTCCTCTGTATTCTGATTATTTATATATTTTGCTTCTATTTTTAAATGATTTTTGCCATGTTCACCACAACTTATTCCAAAGCTGTGTTTTCAGCATACTGTTCTGTGTTCCCAAGTTGAATACACCCATAAGTGCTTAGCTGAAGCCTGTTGTGTTGTTGCAGCACACTGCAAACTACACAAACTGCACTGGTAGTCCCCAGTACACCCCAAGACCATCCTTCGCTATGTGGGATACTGCATTAAATGATTATAAGGTAAAACTTGAACACTGTGACACATCCCACAGCCGACACCAATGTGTGCGTGCGTTTGTGTGTGTGTGTGTGTGGTGTTCATGTTTACCAGTGCAGATATTTCCTCAACAATACTGGCAAGATTTGGTTTGTGTTCAGCTCACAAAAGGTCAGGGTAAGGCTGTGTTGATGTGCTACACAATGCTGAAGGATTCTTAACTCATCATATTATCAGTGGAATAATAGATTTGATGATAATGTTTCTGCCTTCAGTGCCATGCTGTGCTGCATTTACACTGCTTATAATAATGATTAGAAATTTAGAAATGAGTGAAAACCTTACCGAGCTAACCCATTATTATTTTTGTGAGCTGAGGCAAAGCTAATATCTACAGGGTTGTTGGAGGAATGGACACTACTATGACAATGAAATATCAGGAGAATTGAGGACTTGCACTTTTGTGGGATGTTGCACAGTATTTAAAGTTTGCCCCAAAAAATCCCATATTTCTCAAGTATCATAGTTGTACTGTTACATCTCCAAAATTTTTTATTAATCTATGTATTAATCATGGTAATTTTTCTAGTCAAATAGCTCCTCCTCATCCTATTTGAATACAACCTGTGTCAACACCACATTTACTCCAGACTTTTTCCAGACCACTTTTTGATTTTTTTTTGCCATGCTTTTAGCAGCTCTGCAAAACTTATGGATCAGCACCTTTATTTTGTCCATGTAACAAATGTGACAATAATCCAAATGGAGGTCCATGAGGCTCATCATGCAGATGTGATCCTTTTTTTCTTTCATGCAGCCTACAGGGGACCATAGCAGTTGCCAGGTGCATCTTCCATTTGTTTGCTTGTAATCCTGCTTGGCTGTTCTGTTTAGGGCCATGTCATTATGCCTGGCTCCCCCCAGCCACAGTCTTACTACCGTGCCCTAGGGAGTGAGCGCTGGTCATGCCGAGTGTGGTGTAGTGAGATAAAATTTTGTCGGAGGAGAACCTGCAGCCCGACAGCTTTCCCTGCTCACTTAGATGCAGTGATTGGCTGAGCTGCTCGGAAGCCAGGCCATTATGTCTGGCCACAAACCTCCCCCTCCCCGATTTTTCATTACAATTTTTTTGAAACTCGACAGGGCTTTCTACTATTGATGTAGAACTTGTTTGCTTTTTTTCTTTCTTTTTTTTATTCATAAATACAAACACCAGTGAAACCATGGAACAGTTTGGTGTATTTGTTGTGTTGTTTTTCCGTCCCTAAGGAACACACTTGTTTTTACTCCTCTACCAAGGGTCAGCTTAACCCTGACACCACACACAATATTTGTACCTTGCCTCCTGTAATGCTTCACTTTTAGGTTTCATTTCCTCTCATCCTTTTATTTAATAGACAGTATTTTTATTATGATTTTATTTATGTTCTGAACTTTTGCCTTACAAATGCTTTTCTTCTGCCATATATTAATATTTTTTTTAATTAATATTTTTATGATGATTATTATTATTATTATTATTATGATTTTTATTATTATTATTTCTGCTTCTGCTGTCATGTTTTGTCTCTTATGCTACATTTTCTTTGGAATTTAGTATTTATATTTGTTTCTATTACCATAAACTATTATATAATTGTTATCCTATCACTCCTGCTGCTCTGTTTGCCTTTAATTTTTGTTTTACTTTTTTTAATCACAATTTAGAGCTACCCCTTCCAACAACACACTTCTTTATATAATGTTTCTCGTAATGTAGTGTTCTTTTACTTGCTTGATTCAACACTTCCACCCACAAGTGATGGGAATATTTCTAAACAACCATTAAAAACTTGCATAACACCTCCCTAGGGACACCAACGAAAGTAATGGTTCCTAGCTGCACTTCTTCGGAGAAAGCCTCGTTGTAGAGTTCAAGAAAAATGTAAACTTTTCTTTTGAATCATGCTTTTTTTAATTCTTTAGTCAGATGCATGCTCTAATTCTCAAGTTAGTTTTTTGGTGTAATTTTTGGGGAGAAACTACATTTTTTACTGCTTTGAAAATAAGATTTGATTTTTTTATGCACTCCTAATTATGTGTTACTAAGGTGAGCAGGTTATGTGCACCAGCTAGAGGTAATTTAGTGTTCTATGATGTACCTTGTCCACAGTCATGTTTCTGTGAGTGTGAGACAGCACAATGCCAAGCTAAAGGGTGGCTTGGCACTGCCTCACTCAAGTGCAGGGGACGGCTGGGCTGGCACTCCTTTTAGGCTCACAGGTGCCAGGGGAGGATGCTGCCACCTGGACACTCAGGCAACCACTCATTAAAGTTGTTTAGGAAATGCTTAGGTAGGCTCATCAGTCACTTCTAGGAGAATGTACTCTTGTATTAGATGATTATAGTGTTTGTCATAAAAGGAAGAATATTTTGTCAGTTGTGTGTTTGTTTGTCATATTATTGTGTTGCAGGAATTAGATTGAATGATGATTTAAGCAGTTGTATTTATTTAAGTTAGGGCAATACAAGTAAGTACTACAAGTACTGTGATAATGTGATAATGATATAAGGAAACATTCTTGAACATTCAGATAATTCATTGACATATGTTGTGGCAGCATTTACTGTATACTGTATTACTAATGGGACTAGAGAGTGCAACATGTTACTGTAGTAATTATAGACTTTGTTCATTGTTAATTATGTGTCTGCACCTTGTCTCTTTGTGTTAGTTTGTTTTTTTACGGCTATTACTAAGTTGTTTAAATAACCTAAACATGAGTTTATGTTTGCTGTTTATTCTTTTAAATATATTTTAGTTACTTTCTCAAAAAGCTACTAAATTACACATTCCTCACTCACTGTAGACTAGGAAAATGTACCAAGGTCTTATTAGGTATCCATAGGATGGCCTCAGTCTGGTCATTGCTCTGGCCACACTTTTGTTTTACCCAGTACTCATACCCACTTCCTCTGGTCCTCAGGGCATGCCAGACTCCTGGACCAAACTGCTCTCTATCTCCAACATCAGTAAACAAGAACAGAAGAACAACCCCCAGGCTGTTCTCGATGTTCTCAACTACTATGATGCTTCCACCAAAGAGCACCAAACCTCAAAGTTCATGACCGTCGCAAAGACTGTTGGTGAGTGTCATCTCGTTGTCTGCTTGTACTAACCACTAAGAGGGTGAGGGTTGAGCCGGGGGGGAATATTTGTTGGAGGGAGGGAGAGGGTTTGATTGATTTTGAATTAATGCATCTTTAACAATTATAAACGTAATGAGAAACCTTACAAAATAGTTCAAATGAAAGTCTATTCTTATTGTATATGTTCAGTGTGCAGAGCAATGAAAAGTTGTTATGAATTTCTGAAAAAGGACCCAGAAAGTAAAGGAGTTGACCTCCAAATGACCCTTGATTGGTATGTTTGTGAAGCTATTTCAAGGCAACCGAGGCTCACCCAAATCAACATGGAACGTGCACTTAGAAATGAAGATAATAACTATTTTGGGATGCAGAAAATAATTTGAAACTTCCTAATACAGTTATGGAAGCATTTTTTGTTCTATTATTTGAAGATCCATCTAAAGAATTATATCCTAATTATCCTTCCATAATTATGTCCCCTCCACCCTGCATCGCCAGACCCTTCTCCTCGGCCAAGCTACCAGACAGGTATCAACACCACCACCACCACCACCACCACCACTACCACCACCAGCTATCCTGCCACCCCGTCACCCCATAAAATCTCAGATGCCTCGTCAGGTTCCCCCTCAACACCAGAAACCTGTTCGGAAGTCAGTGTGAGTTGCCTGCTTCTGCCTCTGTGTGTAATGACGTAATGGCATTTTTTCATCCATCATGATTGTTTTTGCTGAGCAGCATTGATAGATATTTTTGGATCTGGTTTTGTGAGGCCAAGTTAGTCATTTTTTTTGCTGACAAGTGGTCCTATTAATAAGATTTTTCTAATGTGTCAGATAATGGGATTTACTTTGTTTTTTAATGTATATATGTAATGTTTGTAGACCCTGTTCCCCATTGTGGTGCAAGACTTATTTTTAGTTAATTCATTTGATGGAAAATGCTGCTCAGATATTTTCTTTATGAATATATTTTTCAATTATATGCATTTTCTTTCTTGGAAAACATTATATGCAAACTTCAAATGGAATTCCATGTATTTTCTCTTACACAAACAGCTGTCTTTTTCATTAGTTTTTAATCCTTCACTAGATTCTTTTATATATAGAACTTAAAAAAATCAAAGCGGTTTATAAGATCATTTGTTTGTGGAGATAACACCATTAATCTTTATGGTAATCAGTATAGGAACATTTTCTCTGATACATTTTATCTTTTAAATTGTTGTTGTTCAGTGAATTGATATAAAACATTGCATCAACAGACATCTATTGTTTATTAATGTAAGGCAGATGCTCAGTATGTTCAGTACACTGCAGATGAAGATAAGTTATTTGAAATATTTATATATCATGTTTAATACTTTTGATGTAACCTAAAACTCTCTTATTAACTCACTCCTACTACTCAAAAATTACCCAGTGAAGGAAGAGTTAATAGTGAGCCATAGAGTAACTCGCTTCCCTTTCCTTTTAATCTCACAACATGCGTTTGCTCACCAGTCTATCCTCTGCTATACATCAAAGGTCCCAGAAGAAGAAGAGGAAGAACCACCACCACCACCCATTGCAACCCGACCTGAGAGAACCAAATCTATATACACTAAACCTGTGGAGGATGAAGCTAATGCAAATGCTAATGGAGCAACGTTTGATAGCAACCGTAACCCCCAGCAGGCTACCAGCTTCACCCCGGCACCCCCCATCACCCCTGCACCTATACCTCCCATCACAAACACAAACACAAACACAAGGTTAGCAGTGCTCGTTACATGACTACATATCTTTGTTGAAATAAATCCATAATGATATTGTTATTATGCATTGTTGTTCATTATGAAAAGAAGAATTTTGGTTCGATGTTGATGTAATTAATTTTGAACATTTTGATTAGTTGTCTTAAGAATTTGCAACTTGTTCATCATATGTTTGATTAAGGAAGGTTTGTATTGACCTTTTACTTCACGTGCCTTCCTCTCTTTGTCACAGTACAAGCACAGCAATAGAAAGGACGGCAGAAAAGCAGAAGAAGAAGAAAATGAGTGATGAGGAAATCTTAGAACGACTGAGAAGCATAGTGTCAGTAGGGGACCCTAATAGGAAATACACCAAAATGGAAAAGATTGGACAAGGGTAAGAGTGGAAGTACAGGTTTCTGATTTCTGACCTGGAAATGGAGTATCTTTTTTTTCTTTCTACATGTAAATGATTGCATAACCACAATGCTAATATTTCCAGTGCTTCATTTGTATGGCTAACCCTGTTTTTTTCCTGTTATTTACCCTGGTGTCACTCTACATGTTAGGGAAAGTATTAGTTGCATAAAGAATGAAGTAGGTCCATTAGAGATAGATACAAAGAGTTTAGAGATAGGCTGGCAAAGAATCAGTCTTTATTGTGTTATTGCTTTTGATGTAACAGATTCACACACCATACCACTTTGGATCAACTTTACTGGATGGTTTAGTTGCTGTGTAATATCAAATCGGTACATTTTCACATATATACAAGCAACACCCATTCTAGGATGATTTACTACTCAAAAAGTAACTCCTTCCATGCTTCTTGTACATTATATATTGACATGTATTCCGCTTCCTTCCCTCCCTCCTGTACAGAGCCTCAGGGACGGTGTACACTGCCATAGAGACAGCCACAGGTATGGAGGTGGCTATCAAGCAAATGAATCTCTCACAACAGCCAAAGAAAGAGCTTATCATCAATGAGATTTTGGTGATGAAGGAAAACAAGCATCCCAATGTGGTGAACTACCTAGACTCTTACCTTGTCAATGAGGATCTATGGGTGAGTCAGGTGGGGGGAATTTTTATTTTATTTTTTTATTTATTTATTTATTTATTTATTTATTTTTTATTTATTTATATTTTTTTACATTAAAGTGCTTTGTTTGTTGTGTTCTTTTGGCTTATTTGTATTACATAAGTTGTACTCATGTTGATTTTAGCTATATTTCTATTCACCATTAATTTTTATGTATTTATGCTATTGTCATTGTATAATTTATTAGATCTTTATTTTTTATTCTTGTTCTCAGGTTTCAATACATTAAACCATCAATTTAACAGATTAATTAGGTGGAAGGGATGTCCGTTAACGCCAAGAATCTGTCTAATTGAATGTAACCTTACGTACCCTGCGGGGCATTACGTTATTCTGTATTTGTACTTCCCACTCTGCACAATCCCCACCCTGTGCTTCTGTCCTCTCTGCCTTTATCATTGGCTCACCATTTCTTACAGGTGGTGATGGAGTACCTCCCAGGCGGCTCCCTCACAGATGTTGTGACGGAGACTTGTATGGACGAAGGGCAGATAGCAGCTGTGTGCAGGTGAGGGTCGGCTCAGCATGTGGACGGAATTCATTAAGCTCCTGGCTCTCAATAAAGTGAATAGCAAAGAAATAATGCCATCTGCTCACCCATTACTTTGTTTTGCAGGGAAGTGTTGCAGGCGTTGGAGTTCCTGCATGTGAGTCAAGTCATTCACCGTGACATCAAGTCTGACAACATTCTCCTTGGAATGGATGGCAGTGTGAAGCTCAGTAAGTCAATTTATTACTTGTTTGATAGTCACCGAAACCTTACAGAATCAGAAACTCTATTTTAACAAATTTCCTTTGGTTCTAGTTAAGAAAGCTTTCACTTTTATTTTATAGATTCACGGCATACAAAATGCATGCAAACACGGTATTGAAACTAGACACACAACCTAAATATGCAAAAAATATCCACATCATAGATTTCAATGACAAATACACCTTCTAACTTTTGCCTTCCCAACAGCTGACTTTGGTTTCTGTGCACAAATCTCCCCCGAGCAAAACAAGCGCACCACCATGGTGGGGACGCCCTACTGGATGGCCCCTGAGGTGGTGACGCGGAAGCAGTACGGCCCCAAGGTGGACGTGTGGTCACTGGGCATCATGGCCATTGAGATGATTGAAGGTGGTTATGGTTTGACTTCCTTTATTTCCTTGACAAATTAAAGTATTAGAAGTATTCCATTGACAACCAATTTGCAGCAGTCGTAAAGATATTTAACTGATTCTAATCCTCAGGGGAACCACCGTACCTCAATGAGAACCCCCTCAGAGCACTGTACCTGATAGCAACCAATGGTAAGCCAGAGATTAAGGAGAGGGAGAAGCTATCTCACGTGTTCCAAGACTTCCTTGACCACTGCCTCGACGTGGAAGTGGAGACTCGCTCCACTGCACATGAACTCCTGAAGGTCTGTAGACTGTGTGTGTTTATGTTGGTTTAATTAAGTCTTGTCATGAATTTCAGTTACCTTGCATATTTACGTGAAGCTTCAATATCTGGTGTGGTGTTCCTTTTCAGCACCCTTTCCTCAAGTTGGCCCGGCCACTCTCAAGTCTCCACCCGCTCATTGTAGCAGCTAAAGAGGCAGCCAAGAATCACTAGGGCCCGTGTGGCTCTCCCTTAGATTATTACCTCCCAGATCCTGTGTGGCAGCTCGTCATGGTCTGAGGGCAAGGCAGGTGAGCCAGGTGAGCTGAGTATCAGGCCTGACTGAACCCAAGCACAGGGAGTGTGTGTCAAGTAGATCTGATGATTTGTTGCCAGAAAAAAACATATTACAGTGGATTGGATTACTAGTGTGTAAGAGATTCTATATGCAAATTTATAAACAGCTGTGCTTTCAAAGATGGGCATCTGAAAAAAGAAGAGCAGGAGTGTGTTTGTATTTTGTGATTTTGCCATTTGTTTGAATATCACAGGGGGGAGGGGATTTATTTTTTGATCTTTGAATTTTAAGGTTTAGAAATAATTTATTCAGCTTTCTCAGGATTAAATTATAATTAGTGTGAATTTTCAACACTACTTAAGTATAGTAATGTTCAAACAGTTCCCTTGATTATTCTGTCAAGGATATTTAGTTGAGGACAGTTTGGTCATTGGTTAACTACTTTATTTGAATTTTATATACATATATATTTTTTTGGCATGAAGCTTTCTCACTTGTTGACAGTGAATGTTTGATTCATAAGCCAAAGCAGCTTTGTCCTTGTAAGATGTGCAGAAAACACCTGTCATCTCATTAGAACAGGTGGTGTAGCTATGGTAAGAGTTGCAGCTTGAATTGTGCAGTTGACATATCAGTGATGGACAGAGGTTAGTCAGCTGGCTAGCCTGCTTAGCGCCCTTGCACGTTGACTTCAGGAATCTGCAGCTGCAGTTTAGATCTGATGAGCTTCTCAGCCACAGTGATAAATGTGTTAGTAATCTCAATTATCTGAGAATGTACTCTTTCTTATGTGTTCACTTGACATGCTATCCCTCACAAATACAGGAATGAATTGGTAATAACGTATTAGACTCAAAATGGAGCTTGTAAGGTGTTCATAACCAGCAGACTTGAGCTGTGTCAGTTTTGTAGGACTTTGGATGAGTTTAGTAGATGGACTGAAGTCAATCATTGGTCCTTTTTCAGCAAGCACCTGGGGCAGTAAGTGGACAGTGAGAGGAAGTTGTAATCTTCTATTTTAATCACTGAAAACTTGAAAGGTTAAAAAGGTTAAGTCGCTCCATTCTGCCATGAAACTGAAGGGTGCCAGTGGCCTTTGTGCCTCTGATTAGTTCTAGAAACCCTTGTTAATCCCCATCCCTTCTGCACCTACAGTCAGTAGATTTGTGCCACATTATAACGCCCTCCTAAAGAAGTGGTCTGAATGCAGCACGTGTATTAACCCGGCAGCAATATTATCTATCGTACGAGTTTGCAGTATGCGAGAAGATCCCTGTTTACTATAAATGGACCAATCAGTGTTTTCATCTTCACCACTAGGCAACCCTCAGTAAGAGTAATTCAGTGTAACTCGTTCTCTTTAAACTCACACAGCAGCTATAAATTTCCTTCTCGTTCCAGTAAACCTCTAAGCAGTCATAAGTGTGTACCAGGTGTCCCTTGTAAATAAGAATAAATATTTATTTGATGTAGATGTGTAGCTGGTAAGATTATGTACTATTAGTGCCTATGACAAAAATGGGGGTGGGGGGAGGGATTGACTTGAGTGCAGCTGCTGAACACATCCCTATTTTCATCTGGCTGTATCAGTCAGGGAGTAATTGTGTATCTGAGGTGTCACAATTATGCATTATGTTAGGGTCAATAGTCACGAGTTTGATGGTAGAAGTAGAAATTTAACCTGTGCCTCATTTTGTCATTTCATAGTAATTTTGACAGTGAAGTGAAGCAGTGGTGTGTGAGTGGGGCACTACCTGTGTAAAGAGGTGGGGGGGCTGGAACTTGTCTCATGTTCTCGTGGCAGCAATACAGGCTTGACAGAGAGAGCGCTTTGTTAAACGCAAGCAATGCTACAGTGTGTGGTGTTGTAGCAAGAAATATTCAAAGCAAGGTTGAGATGCTGTACAGTTTAGATAGTGCATAATGTTTTGCTGCTTTTGAATGGCTGCTCACTTCTTGAATAATGAAAGAGAAAACTTCAAAGGTTCATAGCACTGCCTGTATTCTAGATATGATAGAAACATCTCAGAAGGAAAGTAGTACTGTAATATCTTTCGCAAGTATTATTCATCAGTCAGTATAATTAATACCAATAAAAGTACCTTACCTACACATCTTTCAAGATTTAGTTGAACAAGAATGGAAACATGTCTTGAAGGTACTTGATGCATATGTGCTGTGAGAGTGTGTGCAATTTGAAAGGTAAGACTATCCTGGTAGTGTGCAATTTCAAGTGAAAAGATTATCCCTGGGAAGTAGTAGAATATTCAAGTGTTATGATTTCAAGCTTCACTAATACAACCTCTGAATCACGCGTGCCAAGTGGTGAGAGCATCAGTGTCAACAATTGTGCCATAAACCTGTGCGCTGTGGCACCTGGCAGCACGTGATGACTCATAGCCATGTGGAAATAACCATCAGTACTGCAAAGTGTTTCCAGTGCGTCTGTGTGTCAGGAGTAATGTTTGGTGAGGCACTAGTCTGCTCACCTGGTGTGGTTTGTGTTCTGTGTGTAGCTTCAAACTGGACTCATAATGTAACTTTGCTTCTCCTTCAAGGGGTTGGCAAGACAAGTCATTTTCCAGTGTTCAAATAATACCAAATAATTCAGGGGACCAGGAAATTATTGATTTCAAGGAACTGAGTATCTTGTGCCAGTGCTCTGCCAGTTGGTGTGTGTTACTATTCTCACCTTCTCCAGTTGCTTCAAGAAAGTGCGGGGCCATCCCTGCACTAGCCACCCAACCATGTGTGTCATGCCATTGGCCAAAACTTGCATTTTATCAGGGATTTTAAGCTATAACAAGGAATGATTGGAGGAAGCACTGGATGAGTGATGCATAATTGTATTGGATGTTTCTCCATAGTCATTTCATGGTTTTACATTTTAAGTTAAATTACATTTTTGATGAAAACTTCCCTTTTAAAAGAATATTTTGTATATGATTAAACTTGTGACATGTTAGTACTTCAACAGTCTCCTAACAGTGATTAACCTGTAAGGTATTTGTGTTCCTATATAAACTTTCTACAAAGTTTATCACATGCAGTAAAATCGAACCACATTTTGATGGGTCAGCCAACATATGCCATCGTAAAGAACATTTAGTCATGTATGTTTGGTCTGAGGATGAATTACATTTTTTTTTTCCAAATTCGTGAATAACAAACAAGAAATACAATAAAAAGTTAATTAAATCAAGGGCATCTGCTTCTTTTTTCCTCATATTTATTCATTGTTTACTTTGTTCAAGTGGTGAACCGATGTCATTGAAATGAAAAACAAGTCCTTATTGGTTTTTCAAGGTTGGTTTTTTGCCGCATTTTCATTTTAATAAATATATGATATCGGTTGTATATTCAGATATTTATTCAGGATTATAGTTTTCTTATGTTCTGGCATAGATGCAGTCATTCATTGTATCTTACGATGAGGCAAATCAAATTGAGTAGAATGCTTGGCAGGTAGGAGCAATTAGGGAACTGTGGCTACCTTCAAAACTGAACAGCAAAGGTAAAAAAAAACACAACTGGTCTGTTTCTAACCAAATCATCTTTCCTTAGTGTTGTTACTCAGACATGATAGTGACTGCATCATTTTAAAGATATTAATCAACTGATATTAACTGACTTTTCTTAAGCATTGTTATGAGTTCCTTGTTTTGCAAGCTGTTTCTGTAGGAGGAGGAAGGAGCCTCTTCTGTTTTGCTTGAGGAAGAAACCCAAAAGCTGTAAGGGAAATGTGAGGGAAGTATTCAAGAGTAAAATGCAACCAAGGCAATCCTGGTGTTGCATTATGTGAAGTAACAGTATCCATTTTCCAAGTCACTGCCTCTTATGTACATTTTTCTTTTGTGTTTGTGTGAGTGGTGTCCTTACTCTGTAGTACTTAACAGATTCTTCCTAAGGACCAAGCCATATAATTAATTTTTTGTTGTGAAAGTATTTATTGAGCAGTTTATGAATAAGAATGGATCTATTCCCATTACTAATGAAGCTGTAAATGTATCTTCAGTTTTCAGTTTTGTTAAACACACACACACACACACACACACACACACACACACACACACACACACACACGCACACCTGCACACAAACAGCAAACCTTGTTGCTGTCGTTTTTCCATGTTGGCGTTAGAACAAAGACAGTTTGGTCACTACTTCAAGTCCTCTTTTTGCCAGATCAGAAGAAACATACATCCTTTTACTGAGTTTGTTTGAGAAAATTACTTAGTTTATCACCAGGAATACGAACAGGTGTGAGCACTGGCATATGAGATGCTGTATTGTAAACATTTTAGTATTTTGATCACGAAGAAAAAGTCATACATATGTGCGTTCTTTCAGTTGAAAAAGTACATGGTGTTCCCTGCCCCTAACATCCATGAACTGTATACGTAATCATTGTTTTGGCTCAGTGAATATACGATACACTGGAATATGCACATCCTGTATACGCCATTTCGTCATAATATTGGTACTTTGTTAAGATCATCCCAGTGTGGAAGTGAAAACTACACCTCAGCAACACACTCCCCTGCAATGTAAGGAATCAATTAATAGGCCATTGTGGAAACCTGCGAGTGGGTGACATGAGCGGTACACTCCATGGTGTTTCTCTATGCAATGTTTTGTAATGGCAGCGGCGATGAACCAGATTATAGTGAGATTATGTGAATAAAATAATAATGTGCATGTGGCCATTTTTACTAAGTAACACCACTGCATGGCCATATCTATTTACTTGCGTTTATTTATTTATTTGTTTATTTATCTTTTATTTATTTATTTATTTTTTTTTCTTGTACACTTTATATAGTAATGTCATTAATCCAACATTCTAATGAAAGGTTTGCCGTACTTACCCTCTATCTTTTTATTTTTCAGTACGTAGTCTTTTTGGAAGTAACTACTAATTTGAGGATGACTAACTTTATGAACTGTTTTTTAATCTAATTATAGAAATAGTGGAGATGAGGTAAGGCAGGAACCAGGGTAGGATGTGTGTGTGTGTGTGTGTGTTTTACTAGTCATCTGGCGGTAGAGGGGCGCCGTGTTGTTTTACTTAAGTCGATTACTATGATTTATATGTATTTATTTACCTAGTTGTAGTATACAGGGCCTGAGCTACACTCGTGTGGTCGTGTCTCCGTATCTATATTTGTCCAGTTTTTCCTTCAGTTGATGTACATTCTTAGCCATTATCACCTCTTCCTTCAGTGTGTAAGTGTGTGTGTGTGTGTTTTCAGCTGCTGTGATGAAAAGATAAAGTTGCAAGCCTCCCATGCAGAACTTTTGGTTGTTCATTGATTCAGTTTCTTGCAATCTTAGGCTAAACCACACGTAGGACCCAGAGGTATTTTTTTTCTATATCATTAACCGTTGGCATCAGTAGGCATATGGAGGCACAGATGGACTTGCCTCGCCTGTTATTTGGTGTAGGTTTTAGAATTTTTATAGTGACGCCTCGAATGATTAAGTTCTCTCTTCAATATGTTGAGAACGAGTGAGGCTTATTACTGCTACAGCCTCTGATGCATATGAACGTTGTAAGTCCTGTCTGAGGACAGTATGGCAGCAATTTGGGTAGTTTTTGGCCACTTGACGGGGATATCAAATATTGAAAAGTGGTCAGCGGATATCGGGGATTCGAACCCGGAACCCTAGGCTCCCATGTCCGAACGCTGACCACTGCACCTGTATGACATACAGGTTCCTCCCTTCCACTTAAGAAAGAAAAAAAATGCAAATGCATAAGTACAAGGTAGACGCAGTGTGGGCGTGAGTCATACGTAACATCTTCACACAAATACACCCACTACAAGGTATTTCTTTCCTATCTCACTACTTATCACTTATTATCACACCACATATCACCTCAGCCAGAAAAAAATGAATAAATAAGTGGCAACTGGGTAGTAAAGGGTAGCGGGGGTGTGGAAGTCCTCATTTGAACCTTACATGTAGATGGCGCTGAAGTAGAGCTCTTGAGAATCACTGAAGCCAGAATCGAAGCTGTTTGTGTGAGTACAGTTTTCTTCGGAGAGAGATGCTTTACATCAATGTATTCTATTGTCACATATTCACTTCAACATCAGTATTATCTTCTTTAAGGTATAATAAGCTTGGTTTCACACCTGTAGTATTCCCACTTACCTGGGCAACAAGACTGGTGGCGATATGAAGCCCCAGCGAGCAGTGAGTCATAACAGAGGTAGCAGAGTTTGTGTTGGATCGTGTAGATAAGCAAGATAAGATAACAATGGTACAGTTGTTATCTGCGTTAGCTGGTGTTCAGTCATCTGCAGTCCACCAACCTGTCTGCCCCACCTAAGTAAGTTCATTCTACTTTTCTTGATTATTCGTGTATTGTTGGCAAAGTGAGATCGGCAAAACTAGAGAGAGAAAGGAAAAAAGGAATAATATATGAGGAAGATGTGTCAAGTAAAGTTAGTATATATAAATTAAGTGTATGAAGGCAGTTGTGATGAAGAAAAAAAAACTTGAACTGTTGAGCAAAGTCACATATACATTACTTAATTTGAGTCGGTATTTTTCGATGCAATTAGAAAGTGTAGTGTAAAATTGGCGCAGTGTTCAGGCGGCCTCGTCATGGGGTGGGAGCAGGCCTGGGAGAAGCTTGTGTGTATATGTAATAAACTCGTTAGTGTGACGTGACCACTTGGAACTATACATCGCAAACATTCACGTAGAGATTAACATATTTTTACTGATATGTGTAAACGTCAGGAGTTACTGTATGTGTCAGGTGAGGATCAAAACAAAAGTGTCAACAAGATTGTACATGCCTATAGCCTATTGTGTGTGTGTGTGTGTGTGTGTGTTATATAATATGAAAAAAAAGTTCTAGAAGTAATATTTATTGATGAAACAGTGTGTGTTGCCTTCAAATTTAACGATGTGTTGCCTGTGTTTCCTGTGTTCCCTGGTGGCGGTAGGTGTTGTGTTGAGTCGTCAGGAATAAACACGCCTCAATGTCTAACACAAACCCATGGTTATTACGAAAGATGGACGGACCACAACCACCCACTCGCTTATCCTCCATCGAGTAAGTGCATCTAAATTCTCTTATTGCTATTATAGTTGAATTATGTCTATTTGTCAGTTTGGTCTTATTTCTTTTTTTTACTTGTTTTCCTTCGAGTATGTGTTGTCCTACGAGCCTTCGATCCAATCAAACTATGTCGTTGGGGTTTTCGCCTGTTTCATTTCCCATAATTTCATGTTGTAAAGTCTCCTACCTCCAGTTTTGTTCTAGCTTTCATGTATCACACACACACACACACACACACACACACACACACACACACACACACACACACACACACACACACACACACACATACATACATACACACACAAAAAAAAGACGAGCCTGTAGGTCAGACTTGAGCCTGTACTGCTAGCACCCAGGTACAGCCCGGTGATAATATTTCTTCGTTTTAAACCTTCCCTGTTCCTCTACATGTCATTTTGAGGGATAGAGGAACAGTAACACGTTATTCTTCACCAATGATAGTGGTTGGATATAAAGAAAACATTACCTATTAAGCGTAAATAGCCTTAATAAATAACATCAACACCCAGCTAGTAATCTCGCGCACGCGCACCTCCGCCGGGGCCACTCTATCCTGGGTGGACACTTCACACGGCTACAGCGGCCGTGCGTTGACTGCTGGGCTGGGTCACGTATATATTAAACCAAAATTGAGATTTTTATTATACACAGGTAAGCAATTATATATACTTAAAAAAATCGTTTGAAATACCTATCTGTTACCTACATAAACATTTATTATATTTGATTCGTATTTATTTCATGAAAAATGTTTATTTCTAAGGTCAATCATGAAATCGAATAATAGAATAAAGCAATAATAATGAAACTAAACCAATATAAACCATAGAATAGAATATATAAAAACTATTCAAACCGAAAGTAAAGCCTAAATAAACCATAACACAAAGAAAAGCGGAAAATACAACGAACAAATGAGGAAAAAACACCGTAATTATTTGTTTACATCCAAGAGTGTTAATTATAGCGTGTTAGGTACAGTAAAAGAAGTGTTAGGACATGGTGACTTACAAGGATAGATATGAAGGTGAGTGTGTTGTATTATGAGTGTGTTATGGTGGGCTAACGGGCTGACTAGGCTGACGAATCGGCAAAAATCGATAAAAATACCAGTATACCGCAGGGCTTCTAATGCCTGTAATACCGTCGCGAAAATACCGGTATATCGTCTTAATCTCCACACCCTAGAGAGGAGGAGGGCAAGACGGGATATGATTGAGGTTTTCAAATGGCTAAAAGGAATTAATAAGGGAAACATTGATCAGGTTTTAGAAATTAGTAGTCAGGATAGGACATGTGGAAATGGGTACAAGCTAGAAAAATTTAGTTTCAGGACAGACTTAGGTAGATATTGGTTCACTAACAGAGTGGTGGACGATTGGAATAGGCTGGGTAGACACTTAGTAAGTGGTGAGTCAATAGGTAGCTTTAAAAGACGGTTGGATCAGAGTATGGATTGGGATGACAGGTGTGATGGATAAATATTGGTTTATTCCAAGGGTGGGAGACAAGGAGCTGCCTCGTGTTGGTCATTAACTGGCCTCTTGCAGTCTCCTCATTTCTTATGTTCTTCTTATGTTCTTATCTGTTCATCCTCTTCCGTATTTCTATGCACTTTTTCGTGTCATGTCCTAAGGTTATCGGTTCTCTTTTATGCTTAATTATCATTTTCACGATCCTATTCTCTCTCCGTATCCTCTCGTTGCTTCTTTTTCATAATTAATGTTTCTAGGTTCACTTCGTCTGATCTTTCATGTTCTCGTGTTCTTTATAGTCTATTTAATGTTCTTTAATTCACATGGCACCGTTCACAAGCTAATTCCCTACATTCTTAACTGTTCTGTCATTCTGTATCATGTTCTTGAGGCTCCAATCATATTATTCTGTCTTAAAACACCTTACCCTCAGCCTAGCCTTCTTCAATGTTGTGCTCTCATATTTTGTGTCCTGCAGAATGCCCCACAAGAACATGAAGCCACTCCCGAGGACCCCAGAGCCAGTCCGCAAGAAGCTGTCTAGCCTAGTGAAGCGGCGGCGTAATAAGACGGTACCCAATATATCCAACCCGACCCACGTCACTCATGTCCTCCACGTTTTCTTCAATGAAAAGACCCAATGCCTGGAGGTGAGTCATGAGAGGTAACTGAAGAGGTAGTATTGGTGATGGTTGTAGAAATTGGTGTAGGAAAAAGACGGGAAGAGAGGAGGAAGAAGAGATGAAATTGAAATGGAGATATAATGTAAGGAGGGAGAAAGTAGTAGTAGTAGTAGAGAGAAACATAATCAGCTCACTATTCTAATACACTTTCTTTAATTGACACAGGGTTTGCCAGATTCTATGAAGGCAATCCTGGAATCGTCTACTCTCACGGTGGAGGAGCAGCAGAAGAACCCAAGCGCCGTGTACCAAGCCATCAAGTATATCCAGTCACAGGACACAGTTGTCAGGGAGAAGTACATGACGCAAGGTAAGTGTGTATGTGTGTGTGTGTGTGTGTGTGTGTGTGTGTGTGTGTGTGTGTTTAGGTGTAGGAAAGAGGGAATTGTAGTTAATGGCAAGTAAGTGTATGGGATTAATAAAGTGCAAAAAAAATGTTATATCAAAAGGTAGTCTTCTTCATGGATTAGAAAGGTACATTTGATGCCGATCCAAACATGAATTAAAGTTATCTATTGAAACGTCTGCATGTCGGTAACACTAAATAATAAATGACTGATTACGTGATAAGATACAGAAGGGGAAAAAATAAAACACATGCAGGAAATCATTATAGTCTTTTCCTGTCTTTACGCTGCTGCTTGCTGTATATATATAAAAAAAAAGCCAAAGCCACAAGTCTGACATTAGATAGAAAATAAATAAATTGTACTAATGGTAAATAAACGCAGGACTCATTCAGTTTACCCGTGAATCAAATGAACGTATATGACAGAAAAGATGAACATAAAACAGACAGGTCATAGAGATCGCCAGGCACCCTTACCTTTACTCTTATCATCCACGTCCCCACACCACCATCCATGCATGCTACTCTCACCTTCCTGGCACCTGTATGCATCGGTCAAAGGCTCAACGTAATATATTAGTAAAGAATATAAAACTTTACCTCACCGTCTTCCCTTGAAATGAATCTGCTGGCATGAGACCCGCGAGAGGCATGTCCTGTACGTGATAAGATAATTGCATTGACACGACACCATAAGGAGGAGGAACACATCTAGCCTTCCACCCTCTCTTGATAAATACTCAGAGCTGTCAGTCATCTACGGAATATTAAAAACAAAATAATTATGTTTTTTCTTGATATTGCTAGTCTTGCAAACTCTGGCAACTCCTTCAGTTTGCCGCAAAATATGTCCTAACAGCGTCCTTATCTCCGGTGCTCCCGTGGTTATCAGCGTTTATTTAGACTGCCATTGCAAGGGAATCCAATGTTCTGAAGGGTTGTGGGCGCCGGGCCGCGGTGACTCATTGTAACATCTGGAGTTGTGTCAAGGTTACCTGCCATGTTTACAGCACACACACACACACACACACACACACACACACACACACACACACACACACACACACACACGTACACATCGACACACATTACGCACTGCGGTGTGTGTGTGTGTGTGTGTGTGTGTGTGTGTGTGTGTGTGTGTGTACGTAATACCATCCTATTTTTACCTACAGTCGTGCTAATCCACTTCACCTTCATTCTTATCTCCAACTCTTATTCATCTCATGTCTTATCTCATCATCATCACCATTATCACCACCACCACCACCACCACCACCACCACCAGACAGTGACTATGATGACCTGCCTCCGCCCCGCCCCTTGACCCGAAAGTTTATTAACTCTGACTACGATGAGCTGCCTTTGCCTCGCCCCGTCGAAAACTTACCCACTATAAGGGAATCACGGGAGTCGAGGGAACTGAGACAGGTGAGTTAATTGTTCCTCTTAGAAACACCTCCTCTTCTTCCTCTTTCTCCTCTCTTTCTCCTCCTCTTCCTCCTCTTCCTCCTCCTCTTCTTCCTCTTCCTCTTTATCCACCTCTTCTTCACCTCTTCCTCCTCTTCTTCCTCTCTTCCTCTTCCTCTTTTTCTCTTCCTTCCTCCGCTACCTATTCTGTTAAAGTTGATACATATTGTGACCATTTGTTGTCTTTGGGTTTAATCACGTGTTGTCTTCCTCCGTGCACGTGCAGAGCCCCGCCTCAAGGGACTTACTTGTCCCGCCTGTCCCTACACGCCCCGAGAGGACCAAGTCAGTGTACACCAAGCCAGTGGATGAGCCGGACGGTGGCCTCCTGCCCTCACGAAGGTAAAGAAGGCATGACATGGAAACTCAGATGGATGGAAATAAATGAATAACTAACTACCTAACTCACTAATTACTTCATTAACTTATTAACTACCAACTCACCCAACTAATGAAATGAATAGATGAATATGATAATTTATAATGTTTTTACTATAGATACACTCAGTAAATTAAGATAATCTGATTAATTTGCATGTTATTTACTATATCGCTCATGCTGAAGAAAGAATGAGGAGTCACACACAAAATTAAATAGGTCACAACATGTTACACTTCCCCACAGACCTCGGAGTGGGAGTGATGGGCCAGTGACGCCCTTGACCTTGAACCAGACGAAGCAGGAGAAGGCGAAGGCTCAGCGAGAGGACATTCTGAGGAAGCTGCGAGAGGTGGTGAGCTTTGGGAACCCGAAGAAGAAATACAAGACCAAGGCTAAGATTGGACAAGGGTGAGTGAATGTGATGAAAGAGTTCTACTACTAATACTAATACTATATAACCACTTATCGTCATGAAGATATACTAATACGTACTAATAATGACGTTGTACCTGTAGGAAAGCAAAACAGGTAAGTATAAAAGACTAATTAAGGAAGTAATGAGGTGTGATGACATGTTGAGGTGACAAGGAGTGAGTGAAAGGAAGGTGATGTGTAGTGAAGTGATGAAAGGCGCTGTCACCTTCCTCAGGGCGTCAGGAGAGGTGTTCACGGCCCAGAATACCATGACGGGGGAGGTGGTGGCGATAAAGATGATGACACTCAGCAAACAGCCGCGACAGGAGCTTATACTTAACGAGATTCTGGTGATGGGGAGCAGCAAGCATCCTAACATTGTCAACTATCTCGACTCCTATCTAGTTGGAGAGCAGTTGTGGGTAGGTGTTGTGTTTGATTGTTTGTTTGTGTTTGTCTGTGTCTTTTTTTTCTTTCCTTTTTTGTCTGTCAGTCTGTGAATCTGTTTCCGTGTGTCTCTCTTTTTGTCTCTGTCTGTTTCTTGTTTTTTCTTTCTCTCAAGTAAAGTAATCATATATTTATAAGTTTCTACTCAATTTTTCAGTAATATTTTTTCCATCATTTCATCATCGGTATAATTTCACTAAAACCACATTACTTTTTACCTTAACCTGTATTATTGAATTGACCAAAAAAGCTGTAGCTATATAAGACCTTTTAAAAGCAGCTTAATTACAGGTATTCATTGACAGGTATACTTGATAACACCTGTGTATCATTTTACCTTTATTGCTCAGGTGGTGATGGAGTACCTGGAGGGAGGCTCACTCACGGACGTGGTGGTGGAGACAGTCATGGAGGAGAAACACATTGCCACACTCTGCAGGTAAGATACGTACACACACATACACACACAGACAAAAAAAAATAAAAATAAATAAATAAAAAATTACACATTCACAGAGACACACGTGCACACCTGTAGACTGTGTGTGTGTGTGTGTGTGTGTGTGTGTGTGTGTGTGTGTGTGTGTGTGTGTGTGTGTGTGTGTGTGTGTGTGTGTGTGTGTGTATCATCCAGTGTTTCCTCCCGTACACACACAGGGAGGTGCTTCAGGCCCTTGAGTTCCTGCACAACGCCAACATCATTCATCGGGACATTAAATCAGACAACGTGCTGCTCGGCATGAACGGGGAAATTAAGATAAGTAAGGGAACACTGACTCCTTTACTCTCTCTCTCTCTCTCTCTCTCTCTCTCTCTCTCTCTCTCTCTCTCTCTCTCTCTCTCTCTCTCTCTCTCTCTCTCTCTCTCTCTCTCTCTCTCTCTCTCTCTCTCTCTCTCTCTCTCTCTCTCATGTTTTCATTGATTATATGTATTTGTCTGTTTTGTTTATATATTTATTTATCTACTACCTGTTTGTTTACTACTACTACTTCTTCTACTACTATAATACTACTCTCACCTCTGCAGCGGACTTTGGTTTCTGCGCCCAGCTGTCCGCAGAGAAGAGCAAGAGGTCAACCATGGTGGGGACGCCCTTACTGGATGGCTCCTGAGGTGGTGACGAGGCAGATGTACGGCGCCAAGGTGGACGTGTGGTCACTTGGCATCATGGCCCTCGAAATGCTGGATGGTACGGATTGATCTTGTTATGTAGTGTTAGATCAATAGTTTAGTTATGTTGTTACTGCCTCGACCGACCTCTTGTGTTTTTGTAAATGATGGATGATAACGAGATTTCCTGTTATTTGTTGTAGTTATTCTAGATCAAATTTATTCCTATATTCATTGTTCTATTCACTTATCAACTGATCTATTGTTTTTAGGTCGTTTTGAGGTTAGTTCTGCAGGTGTGTGTGTTGAGAGAAGAAGTGTGAAAATAACACGCATACGTTAAATAATCTTCGGTCTAATTATGAACACCTGTCTCTTTTACCTAGGTGAGCCGCCGTACATGAACGAGGACCCTGTGAGAGCCATCTACCACATCACCACCAACGGTAAGCCTGAGATCAAGAAGCAGGACACACTCTCACCTGAATTTAAGAACTTCCTCGATAAGTGTCTTGAAGTGGAGGAGCACCGCCGACCCTCAGCCACCCAGCTCCTCCAGGTGAGTCACTGGTGGTTGTAGTAGTAGTAGTAGTAGTAGTTATGCACTATAATTACAAAGAAGTAGCAATAACATACTCTAACATCTCCTCCTCCTCCTCCTCCTCCATGCATCCTCTTGAGTGCCAATCCTCGGTCCTCTCTCCCTTCCAGCATCCGTTCCTGAAGTGCGCTGCGCCTCTTATCTCTCTGCGCGTCCTGATCGAAGCTGCGCGCGGAAGTATTGCCAAGAAATACAAGGACCCATAAAGCGATAATCTGCTGCATGCTGTTGTTAGGGACGAGGGGGAGTAAGGGGAGGCTGGGATGCAGGGGCGAGGGAATTAATGGCAGATAAGGTGGTGATCACGATGTGTGTGTGTGTGTGTGTGTGTGAGAGAGAGAGAGAGAGAGAGAGAGAGAGAGAGAGAGAGAGAGAGAGAGAGAGAGAGAGAGAGAGAGAGAGAGAGAGAGAGAGAGAGAGAGAGAGAGAGAGATTTGAAATAGTTATATTCATAAAACCCTTTATAGAAAGTTGCAAACATTCTAGATGACGCCATAATGATAAAGTATAGCATCTTATTCCCCTGCACTGAATGTAAGGTGTATATTCTCGTTACTGTGATGTGATAAATGCAAAGTAGCGTGGGAGAGGCGTGGGAGTACACTGTTCCTAGCCTGTTGTTCCCTCCCACGCCACGTCTCCTCATCTCCGTTAGTCTCTGCAGCTTCCAGTGAATTATTTCTTCCACTGCATATACGAGAAAGATATAATTTCTCATACTATTTATTTATTATTTCTTATAATAGTTACGTATGTCCTAGTTTATATGGATCAAACAGTAATCATGTTTTGCTTAATTTAATGGAAGTCACAAGTGTGTTTTGATTCAAGTTGTGTATAATATGCAGCGTTTGGCATCCTCAAGATACACGATGCAGTGGAAGTTACGCGGAAAAATCTCTCGTGTGTTAAGTAATGTCTCATATGAAGTGATGCGATTCCTAAGGGTTACGTGGTGATGATAATTTCCCTGCATCAAAGGACCTCACGAAGGGGCGAGGGTAGATGAAGTGGAAGGCCTAGGCGAGGGTGCGGCCAGCCTTGAGGGGCGTGACTGGCTGTAGTGGTGATGCTCGGAGCCAGAGTCACACAGTTACACAGTTGCAGCCACACAGGCCACACAGTCCTCGCTAGTTGTAAAGGTAAAGGTGAATGAGCGCATGTCACATTGCAGTTTTGCCACGATGCTCATTCCACATTGGTCTGCCCGTTAGCCTGTGTTGGGCTGGGACTCGAGGGACGCTGGAGCCTCAAGGTGACATCTAGGAGTGCATTGCAAAGCTTGAGTAAATGCAATTATTATTTTTTTCGTGATTCTTCGGTGACGCAAAGACTTCTAGGTCCTGCCAGTGTTGTTTTGGTGTGCTTCCTCGCTTTTTGAGATTAAAGAATGTGAAAAAAAGAGATAAATAAACTATATCCGTTCTGATCACGCGTGGTTCATTGATTCCTTGTCCACCCTCACCTCGGCCCCTGTAGTGTGTAGTGGTAGTGTGTTTAAAGTGTGCATGTCAATGATTAACAAGTTGTTTGTGTAGTTGTATAAACACTGGCGGTGCATGATTGATATATCTGGTCCAGTGTGTGACCTGCAGACAGGGAGTGTGACCTGTGTGTTGTGTAGGAGGTGAGCAGCGGCCAAGATGGTGGTGGTGGCACAAGACGGTGAAGCAACCATTGACCCTCTCGCCGCCGTACCGCAGCGGGGTCTGGTGCGGGTGCCTGGCGCGCCCTCCCGCCACGGGCCTGGCGTGGGGAGTTCCGCCCCTTTCCGCCCCGGCCCCGCCCAGGCTCCTTTGTCCGCCAATCACATTGATTCCCGCTCATTGTGCGCCAATCAAGATGTTTGCCGTCATCAATTCTGGCGATGATTGGTGGACAATGCGCAGATGACACCTGAGTGGCCGGGGTGCCGCGCGCATGGCAGGCGGCGGCGACGCGGCGGGAAAAGTCGCTCATGCTTCAAAGAATGAGTGCAAAATGGCTTGAAAAGAAAGAGCGCTATACCTTATTCTTTTGTTCGACGTAAATGACGAGGGATCCGTCGAACTCACCAAAAGTGCAAGTTTCTGCCGGAGTGTGGCGTGAGGAGGAAGACCACGACGGCTGCTGCTGCTGCGGGAGGAGGAGGAGGAGGGACAGACGCTGCTCCCGGCCAGGTGGCACAAGGTGAGGACGTGGCGTTCATTGTTCCTCGCCGGGCTGGTCCGACCCGCCCGAGGGTGGAGCGGGGCCAGGCACAAACCATAACCTCTTACGGCCTCGCCTTCGCCGTCAGGAGGTGTGATAAACGCGTTTCAGGTGTGGCGAGGCGGTAGGCGGAGGATGCGGGTGGCGCGCCGCTCCCCGCCTCCCTCCTTGGCCGGAATTAATCAACCTGTGCCGATATCTGTCTAATCAAAGGCGAGGCAGACTGAGTATGTAAAGTGGCCTGGTGTGGGTGGTGGTGTCCTTCCTGTAATTACTCCCTCGTCTTGTCTGATATTGTTTTGTTTGTTGTGAGTGTCCCGTCCGCCCCGCCCCGCCCCACCCCGCCCCGCCCCACCCTACCCTGCCGCGCGTCGAGCCCTGCACCGGCGGGGCAGTGTTCAGTTTGTGGTTTGGAGACAGATTATTATGATGAGTCAGGTAATAAATGAGATATTCCGCCTTTCATCCTTCTCTTCCTCCTCTTCTTCCTTTGTCATCCTGTACTACAATCTGTTATCTGAAACTGTATTAACAACCTAAATAATGTATCATCATGTCAGTTGTATCGAGATTGAGTGAATTAAGTAATGCCAAATATTTATGCAGTAATATCACAACACCTTTTTTCTTCTTTCTTTTTTAGGATAAACATCAAATCAGCGCAAAAAAGATAAAATAAAAAGTTAAACATTTCCATTCAATCCGACGAGAAGACATTGGCAACACTTGTATGTTTTAAAAGGACACTGTTGTATAGCTGTTGGATATCCTGCTACAATACGTGACTCCCAAGGAACAGAGGAAGATAAAATATTGATAAAGCAAGTGTAAAGCACAGACGATAAGGAAGAAGAGGTGGTGGAGAAAGGCGAGACGTGGTGACTGAAAATAAACGTGAGAAAGACGGAAACGGAATAATGGTGATTGATCGAGTGATTATTTGTGGCGGGAACGGCGGCTGGTAACTGGACGAGAGAGAGAGAGAGAGAGAGAGAGAGAGAGAGAGAGAGAGAGAGAGAGAGAGAGAGAGAGAGAGAGAGAGAGAGAGAGAATAGACAGACAGACAGACACATAGACAGACAGAAAGCATCCATCCATTCCTCAAACCAAACACACAACAACACCACCATGATAGTGGACGCAGTTCGAGTGATACCATGTGGCGGCGGCGGTGACGGAGGCGGCGGCGGCGGTGGCTCTGACGGGACGATGGCGGAGGAAGACGACTCTCTGCGGCCTCCCTTCACGCCCCCGGAGGCCGCTGTTGAGGGCACCGCCGCCTCGGAGACCAGACTCATACACCAAGAAACCCAGAGTAGCAAGATCGAAACCCAGAGACAACAACAAGATGACTGCGGGGAGAAAGGAGACACGGCGGATTTTAAGGTGAGGAAAGGAAGAGGAAGAAGAGGTGGATGTAGTGAAGATAGTGATAGGGAGGAGGCAGAGGAGATGAGGTGATGATAGAGGAGATGGTGTAAGAGATAAATTAATAGGGAAGAGAATTGGTTGATTTTGGAAGAGTTGAGAATGTGAAGGAAGAAGGGAATTATAAGAAGACAGGAAGAGGAATAAGTGATAAAGTAAACAATGTAAGGAGAGGACGAAAGCGTAGATAAGACAGTGGAAAATTTTCAGGATAAGAAAGATGATATCTGTTCTTTTGACATAATCTTGAAGAAAACTAATGGCAAAAATAATAATAACAAAATGAAAAAATATATATATGACAAAACCTTACCTCTATTCACTTTTCAAAAATATATATATGACAAAACCTTACCTTTATTCACTTTTCAAAAATATATATATGACAAAACCTTACCTCTATTCACTTTTCCACACTACAGAAGAGTGTGTTTCCCTTAGATTTACCGAGAGTTGGTGTTGTGTCTGTTTTACCTGGCAGGGGTGCGGCGAGGTGTGTCAAGGGTGCCGGGACGTGATCGCCGACCGCTTCCTGCTACGAGTCAACTCCCGCTCGTGGCATCAGACGTGCCTGCGGTGCTGCGTGTGTCAGCTGGCCCTCGACCGTCAGCCTTCCTGCTTCATCAGGGAGCACAACGTGTACTGCAAGTCCGACTACACCAGGTGAGCCGAGGACAGGTGTTCAAGGAGTGAGAAAGTGTTAGTAAATAGTAGAGATGAGGAAGGAAGGAGTGATGAAAGAGGAGGATGACAGTGATAAAGAAGAGTTAGTGAATACAGAAAGTAAGGAGGAAGTGTTGAAGGAAGGAGTAGGTCATGAGGAAGGAGGTAGATAGGAGTAGTAGGACGTGTATAAAGGGCAATGAGTCAGGTGTTGGATAGGTGTGAGGCAGGTGAGGTGTGCTGTGTTGTGTTAGGTTATTGTTACTGTTGTTATAATTGTTGTTGTTGTTTCATTGTTGTGTTAGCAGTGAATGTGTAATTATTATTGGTGGTGGTAATGATGGTGTGGGTTGTAACACGAAATTTTGTTATTATAGTTGTTTTATTTGTTTGTTGTTGTTGTTAGAATTATGTTGAGTTTAATATTAACAACAATTAACATTACCACCATTACCATGATCACTACCATTACTGTTATATTGTGATGTAGACTTAAAACCGAGATACGAATACAGAGCTTCATGAATAGAGCTGTGGATGAGTAGAAAAACCTTAGTACATTAAGTATGAGTAAGATTGAAAGGTTTTAAGAGTAAGTTGGATAGATTTAAATAATGATTGATATGGTAAATGAATAACTAAATGAACTGGATTTGAATTGTGTAGACTGACTGATCTATTACGCTCTTCATATGTTTTTTGTTTTTGTTTCTACTACCATTACCACCACTACCACTACAATCACTAGTACGACCAATATAACTACCATGACCACTACTAATTGTTCTACTACTACTACTATTACTATTACTACTATTATTACTACTTTACCACCATCCATCGCCTTTTATTGTTAGTAGTTAAGTGTAGGAAGAGAGACAAGAGGTTTGGTCACATTCCCCTTCCCCCCTTCCCCCCTTCCTTCCTTCCCTCCCTCCCTCCCCCTATGACCATTTTTGGAAGCTTCGACCCGAGCACTTGTAAATGAAGTGCTTCGAGTGAGTGGTTCGATCGGGTATGAAGCTTTCTTTTCTTTTCTTGGCTTCAATTCTCTCTCTCTCTCTCTCTCTCTCTCTCTCTCTCTCTCTCTCTCTCTCTCTCTCTCTCTCTCTCTCTCTCTCTCTCTCTCTCTCTCTCTCTCTCTCTCTCTCTCTCTCTCTCTCTCTCTCTCTCTCTCTCTCTCTCTCTCTCTCTCTCTCTCTCTCTCTCTCTCTCTTCATCCGCATCCTCTTCTCTGTTCTCATGTCCTTTCACCTCCGTGCTGCATCATCTCCTCCACCCCCTCCACCCCCTCCTCTTCCTCTTCTCCACCCCTCCACCCCCTCCTCGTCTCCACTCTTTCCCTCTCCCCCTCCCTCCTTCCCTCCTGTTCAGACGGAAGGATTAACTGTCGAACAATCGGGCAATTACACCTCCGGACATTTCTGATGCTGCCCCTCCTCCTCCTCCTCCTCCTCCTCCTCCTCCTCCTCCTCCTCCTCCTCCTCCTCCTCCTCCTCCTCTTGTTACTATTTCTATTATCCTTATTCCTTTTTCTTCGGTACAGTTTTTCTTTCTTTCTTTCTTTCCTCTTACTTTTCCTTCTTCTTCTTCTTCTTCTTCTTCTTCTTCTTCTTCTTCTTCTTCTTCTTCTTCTTCTTCTTCTTCTTCTCC
>JAPQNM010000041.1:5817543-5840043 GCA_029783475.1 Metacarcinus magister | reverse complement strand
GATGTCGCTTATTTTTCAATGTTTCATTAATCAATTCTCTCTCTCTCTCTGTCTATCTCTATCTCTCTTTAATTCTCTTTCTCTCATATATTGATTATCTCACTTGAATTGTTTATCTTCCCACTCCATCACTTTATAACTTGAGGTTCATATATTTATCATCCTTAATTAATAATTCAATCTATATTTTCCAACATTTTTCACACCTTTCAACACGTAATTATTGCTTCATTATCTTCTGTTACATTTGGTTTAATTTTTTCATTTATCATTTACTTATATATCAATTTTTTTTTACTTATATTCATGTATTTAGTTTCTGTTGCCATTAATATTTTTTTTATTCTTTATTTATATTTCTCTTTCTTGAATTTTTTTTTGTGTTTATTTCTTATTCCTTGATTTATTTGCCTTTACGTCCTGTGTCTTCCCTTCTTCCTTCTATGTTCTCTGCGCCTCCTCTCTATTCCCCTCATGCCAGACCTTAAATCCTTCCTATTTAGTATTCCCGTGTTGTCTCCCCTTCTGTTCTTTCCCCTCCCCTCTCTCTCTCTCTCTCTCTCTCTCTCTCTCTCTCTCTCTCTCTCTCTCTCTCTCTCTCTCTCTCTCTCTCTCTCTCTCTCTCTCTCTCTCTCTCTCTCTCTCTCTCTCTCTCACCTTTTCTCTCTTTGTCTCTCTCTCTATAATCTTTTGTCAATTGCAATTTTCATTATTCTATTTATTCAATTTCCTTGAGAGAGAGAGAGAGAGAGAGAGAGAGAGAGAGAGAGAGAGAGAGAGAGAGAGAGAGAGAGAGAGAGAGAGAGAGAGAGAGAGAGAGAGGGAGAGAGGGGGAGGGGAGAGAGAGAAAGAGGGAGGAAAGGAGGGATCAGTAAATGACATTAGGTAGAAACAAAAAGGTTAACAAGAAGAAAATATCCAATTGTCTATCTTCCCTCATACCTCATACAAATGTACTCTCTCTCTCTCTCTCTCTCTCTCTCTCTCTCTCTCTCTCTCTCTCTCTCTCTCTCTCTCTCTCTCTCTCTCTCTCTCTCTCTCTCTCTCTCTCTCTCTCTCCCGCTGGAAAGTCTTCAAGATGATACTAAACTGATTATCACGCACAAAAAAGAAATCACAGCTGCGTCAGGAGATTAGAGAGAGAGAGAGAGAGAGAGAGAGAGAGAGAGAGAGAGAGAGAGAGAGAGAGAGAGAGAGAGAGAGAGAGAGAGAGAGATAGAGAGAGATAGAGAGAAGTGAGAGTGGTTGAGTTATAGTTCAAACCTTTACATATCTGTATTATTATTATCATTATTAATATTATTATTAGTTTTGTCATCATTATTATTATTGTTATTGTCATTATTTTATTATTATTAACTTTGTTACTACTACTACTACTACTACTACTACTACTACTACTACTACTACTACTACTACTACTACTACTACTACTACTACTAATAATAATAATAATAATAATGATAATGATAATACTGCTTGTGAAATATTGAATAAGGATAAATATGTGTTAATATATATGTATGTATGTATGTATGTATGTATGTATCACAAGACTTGACTAAATCTCCGCTTGTGTTCCGCTTCATTAAGGTCATTAAGGAGGAGGAGGAGGAGGAGGAGGAAGAAGAAGAAGAGGAGGAGGAGGAGGAACAATTGGATTAACCCGATCGAAGGGAGGAGGAGAAGGAAAACTAAAAAAAAAGATATTATATTAAGAATGTGAATGAGAAGTGAATACAACTTATAAGAAAAGAAGATAAAGAAGAATAGGAGGAATAGGAAGAAAGGAAAAGAATGTGAAGAAAAAGAAGGAAACTCAAGGACTAAAAGACTGTCTATAAAAGTTACTAGAGGTGCTCCTATACCATGTGTGTGTGTGTGTGTGTGTGTGTGTGTGTGTGTGTGTGTGTGTGTGTGTGTGTGTGTGTGTGTGTGTGTGTGTGTGTGTGTTTGTGTTTGTGACCAAAGATGTGATAAGAATACATATAAGTCCATCCTACACACACACACACACACACACACACACACACACACACACACACACACACACGGGAGGAAAATCTTGTTTATTGTTCCGCGGATAAAAAACTGCCGTCATCCAATTACGTCACAAATCACAACATCAAACAGGCCCCCGAGGACGGGCGGACGGCGACGCTGATCCAATAGTTGCTGACAAGGAGAGGCTCGCTTCGTTAGGGGCGAGGGAGGGGCGGCGGGGTGTGGCGGAGGGTGAGGTCGGGGAGTTCGTGGGGTTGGAAGGGTTGGTGTGGTGTGTGCCTTGAAGGGTTAGGGAGGTTTTGTAGGGAGGAGGTGTCGTGGCAGGGGAGGGTGGTGGGTGGTGTGTGCACTGTGCACTGGTTCTGTGTTGTGCGGATGAGTGTCGTGGGTGACCATGGGCGCGGCAGGGGTGCCAAAGGGGCGGACGGAGGGCAGGACTGTGACGAAAGGCGGAGGGTTATATTGGTTCTTTATGGCAAGTTTTACCGCCGACACCCCAACACGACCTCACACCCCTTATCATCCCCCCTTCACCCCCTTCACCCCCGCCACCAAGTTATCCCACCACACTCTTCTTAATTATGTCGTGAAACTTCCACTCCCGCCCTTACCACCCACGGTGCCTCCTTACCCGCACCCTCGCACCCTCCTTTACACCCTCGTTCTTCTTTCCGCAGGAACTTTGGGGCGCGGTGCGCCAAGTGCTGCCGCAGCATCGGCGCCGCGGATTGGGTTCGCCGCGCGCGGGACCGGGTCTACCACCTCGCCTGTTTTGCCTGCGACGCCTGCAAGCGGCAGCTCAGCACCGGCGAGGAGTTTGCGTTGCATGAGAGCCGCGTGCTGTGCAAGCAGCACTACCTCGAGTCCATCGAAGGCGGGGGTTCCAGCAACGACGGTGAGTGTTCCCAGCGGCATGGCGGGGCGGGAGGCTTGCGGGAAGGGATGATTTGCTTTCCCGCGACACACAGTAGATACAACGCTGCCAACATGTACTATTTAAGGCAAGCACCACCTGCAGAGGGCTGAGCTGCGTTCCTAGAGAAGCAAAGTTCCCCTGTCGGCCCCTTCCTTGCCCCTGCCGGTGGTGCAGCAGCTGTTTCCTTTGTGCCTCACCAAGTGGTCGTGTCTATGGCCAGAGAGTGACGGCAGCGGCAAGACCAAGAGTAAGCGGGTGAGGACCACCTTCACGGACGAGCAGCTGCAGGTGCTTCAAGCCAACTTCCAGATCGACTCCAACCCGGACGGGCAGGACCTGGAGAGGATCGCACAGATCACGGGCCTCAGTAAGCGGGTGACGCAGGTGTGGTTCCAGAACAACCGAGCGAGACAGAAAAAGTACATGACGCAGGGCAAGCGACACCACCATCACCACCCGCACCAGCAACAACAACAACAACAACAACAGCCTCCTGTAGGCGCAGGTGAGGACCACTGAGTCACTACACGTAACCTTTCATACAAAATGGTTGCCTCCTTCATCATTTGCCTTCTTTCTCTCTATCAAGTGTCGCATTCATACTCCCTTCATTCTACCCTCACTCTCCCCTTACAGTTTGACTATCCGCACACTCCTTGCACACTCCCCTCACACTCCCTCTCTCTCTCTCCCCTCCACCTCTCTCAACATGACCCTCAGTAACTTTTCCTTTGCCAACGAAGTCTTTCCCCATAATGAAAAAATCACATCCCTTATCACTGGCTTTTGACTGGCTATCTGACGGTCTCATCACCCCTCTTGTCCTCTCCCCTCCTCGTTTTCCCTTCCTCCTCCTCCCCCCCTCCTTGAATCCCTCCCTCGCGCCCTCCGTCCCTCCCTCTCCCCAGGTGGGCGGCCTTCCCTGCGTCGATCACCTGGGCTCACCTAGTGCGTTTGTTTTCACCGTAAAATTGATTGGACGCTCAGGTGGGCTTAATCTTCCCCAAAGTCACTCCCACGCTGAGAGAGAGAGAGAGAGAGAGAGAGAGAGAGAGAGAGAGAGAGAGAGAGAGAGAGAGAGAGGGGTGGGGGGGGGGTTATAGCATACACACACACATCAATTACTCTTTGGGTCACGTGCGAGGAGGGTTTGGTCACGTGATCTGTGTTGTGGTCTTGGCGAGAAGCGGAAAACATCGAGGAGGCGAGACTGAAGGGAATCCGATCCTGCTTATGTGGAATTTACGGTGACAAGTGAGGAGCGTGGCGCGTGTGTGTGGTGTTAGGGGGGGGATGGACTCTCTCTCTCTCTCTCTCTCTCTCTCTCTCTCTCTCTCTCTCTCTCTCTCTCTCTCTCTCTCTCTCTCTCTCTCTCTCTCTCAACACACCATAACTCATAATTCTCTTCTTCTCTTCACAACCTTGTTAGCTCCCCTTCCTCCTCCTCCTCCTCCTCCTCCTCCTCCTCCTCCTCCTCCTCCTCCTCCTCCTCCTATCGACCCCAGCGCCCCTCACAACCATATATCTTCCCTATAGTAATATTTCACTTATTTTTCATTTCCTGTCTCGCGTGAATTCTTGGTTTGATTTATATAATACCTATTTTTCGTCTCAAATTTTTTCTTTTTAATATTTTCTCTAACCTCTTTATTTTTTTTCCTTCCCTTTCCTCTACTTTCTTTCATAGTTCTCCAGCATTTCTTTGTATTCCCTGTACTATTTCTTCTTATTATTCCTATTCCCACAAACATCACCTTCCCTTTCCTTCTCTTCCCTTTCCTTCCTTTCCTTTTCCTCGTCCTCTCACGCCTTTTAGTTCTCTTCAGGTTGTGTGGTTGTTTCTTCTTTTCCAACGGCTCACTTTCCCGTGCACTACAATAGTCACGGTGGAAGTATTGATAATGTTGATTTTTATTATTTTCTTTATATCATGTAGTTTATTATGGATGTAATTCTCACCTTCCTGCTTTCTGAAACTTAGATGAATGCTACTCTATCATTTTATTTTATTATATACTGTTAGATAGTGTTAATATTTTCCATATATTCATAAAGTTAGATTATTTACTATAATTTTTTTTCATATTCGGATTTACGGTTCAAAGTCTTAATTTTCTACCATTATTTGCACTCTTTTTTAGTATTACTCACTTATTACTTAAAGTCTCAACACTTACAAACAAACAATACAATAAAACTTCGTACTACATTCATCTTCTTATCACACACTTACAATTCCTTCTCACTCCTACTTACCACTTACTTCACACATACAAATAACTCCTTTTCAAACCACAATACCATTCCCTAACTAACCATGTCATCCCAGTATATACAGCGTAATAATATCCGTGTACATAACATTTTTACACGAGCTTAAGGCTATTGACAATGAGATAGGCGACCGTTCCGAACCCTAGATTTTCCTCCTTAGGGAATGTTCGTCCCCACATCGGGATGAGACCTTAGCTGATCAGGTTATAAGCCCCGTGGGAGGGAGGTAGAGGAAGGGAGGGAAATATGAAGAGAAATAAAGAGGGGATGGAGGGAGGGGAGGTAGGTGGGGAGAGGATGGGTTGAAAAAGAAGGGTATTAAGAGAAATTAGTGGTAAAGAGGGTGAGAGAGAGAGAGAGAGAGAGAGAGAGAGAGAGAGAGAGAGAGAGAGAGAGAGAGAGAGAGAGAGAGAGAGAGAGAGAGAGAGAGAGAGAGAGAGTACAGAATATATAAAAAAAGATCTTCCTTTTATCTCCCTCTTTCACACACACACACACACACACACACACACACACACACACACACACACACACACACACACACACACACACACACACACACACACACACACACACACACTTTACTGTATCATATCTATAACATCGAAAGCCGTTTAGAGGAGAATTATCAGTGACGGAAGAGAGAGAGAGAGAGAGAGAGAGAGAGAGAGAGAGAGAGAGAGAGAGAGAGAGAGAGAGAGAGAGAGAGAGAGAGAGAGAGAGAGAGAGAGTACACCTATCTCTCCTCAGCGACACCTTTGCCATGTTATACGAATTTATATGAGAAGTTAGGGATTAATGGACCTTTGGATTCCCCTTTTAAGGAGGAGGAGGAGGAGGAGGAGGAGGAGGAGGAGGAGGAGGAGGAGGAGGAGGAGGAGGAGGAGGAAGAAGAAGAAGAGGAGGAGGAGTTAAGAGCATTTTTATGGGTTCCAAAGAGCAAATAGGTGTATCTCAAGTGTACTTTTAAGGGGATTGAAAGAGTTTGAGATTTATTCATCAGTTTATTTATGATTTTGCTACCTGTGGGGGGCGTGGTGTGCGGTGTGTGTGGTGTGAGGAGGGTGATGGGGGGGGAGGGGTGATGGGGTAAGGGGTTGTTAAATGTTTGTTTTGGTGTTGTTTGTGGTATGTTTGTGTTTGTGTGTTTGTGGTTAGGTTGTGTTTTCTTCGTTTTACTTTCGCTTGTTATTGAAATTTTATTCATTTGTATTTATTTTTTTTGTTATATTCTTATTTGTTTTACTTTATCTTGTTTTGTCTTGTTTATCGTTTTCTTTACTTGTTTTCTTTGGATTGATGTGACCCAGAGAGAGAGAGAGAGAGAGAGAGAGAGAGAGAGAGAGAGAGAGAGACCATTTGTCCTCATCAGACGGTCGACGGTCGCTCTGAAATCTTGTTATTGCAATCACCCACCGCCCGCCAGCTGACAGCTATGGTGTTTACTCTCTCTCTCTCTCTCTCTCTCTCTCTCTCTCTCTCTCTCTCTCTCTCTCTCTCTCTCTCTCTCTCTCTCTCTCTCTCTCTCTCTCGCGACAATTTACTGATACACTTGTCCAAATAAAGCATATCAGGGAAATAGTTTATAAGTGTGTCGAGTGTAGTCTAGTGTGTGTGTTAGTGTGTAAATCATGTGTATAAAGTGTTAATGAAGCGAGGAGAAGCAGCTATAATGTATGTGTTGATGCTGCTGGTGTATATATTCACTAATGTATTACAGGATAAGTTTTGTCAATGATAAGAGGAAATGGGAAGGAGGGTTTGTGTGTGTGTGTGTGAATGGGTGTGAGGGGATATGAAGGGGTGTTTAGGGGATGTGAGTGAGGGGAAGTGTGTTGGGGTGAGGGGGGAAGGGAGGTGAGGGGAAAAGGTTCTGCTAGTGTTGAGGATTATCTCGTTAAATACTCCCGAAGGCGATGCTCAGCTGTTAAGGCGACGTGTGTGTGTGTGTGTGTGTGTGTGTGTGTGTGTGTGTGTGTGTGTGTGTGTGTGTGTGTGTGTGTGTGTGTGTGTGTGTGTGTGTGTGTGATATCTCCCAAAGGGCCCTTCTGATACCCTGAGGAGAGAGAGAGAGAGAGAGAGAGAGAGAGAGAGAGAGAGAGAGAGAGAGAGAGAGAGAGAGAGAGAGAGAGAAGCACCCGTCACACATCCCTCACATTCCTCTCTCCTTCAGGGTTCTCCATGGACCGGGCACCTTCCCGCCTCTCAGACTACGGTGATATCTCCTCCTCCTCCTCCTCCTCTCCCCTCGACTCCCCTCTCTCCCAGATCCTTTACAGTTTTGGATGATTGTCCGCCCAAACCTACGCCCACGCCCACGCCGCGCCCGTAGGCCAGGGTGCGGGGATGGGGCAAGGGGAGGATCGAGGGGCGGAGGGACATCTGATGAGACTCTGTGATGTACCAGAGTCTCATCGTCTAGGTCTCCCCGCCCCTTCCTCCGATGCCGCCATCTTGGGAATGGGTGTAGGTTTCGGAATGGGAATATTTCGAGAAGGACCCGCTGGAGGAGGAGGAGGAGAAGGGAATGGAAGAGGAGGAGGAGGAGGAGTAAGAGAAGAAGGAGGAATTCTCAGCATGCAGTCAAGTTCTTCATTAAGTCGAGGTGAAGTGTACCCTCGCTGTGGTCCTCGAAGCAGGGAACCACAGCAACACCGCGCCTGTGATACCTACACAGCCACCCAGGAGAACAATGAAGCTTCGTGAGTCACGCTCCGAATCACCTGAAGCCTCGAACTCTAGTGTGTTTGAGTCTTCACCCGCCGCTCAGTGCCCCAGTCACGTCCCCGACAGAACCTTGATAGTGCAGTGGATATATTACAGTGAGACTAAAACATATTGTAGCTTAAAGTAAGTGAAAATGCAACGTCAGACTCCAAGGCGTGTAGAATTTATTTGAAAGGAAAGATGAATGATAAACTTTGATACATAATTTAGAAGCTTTGATAATGTTGAAACGAAATTTAAGAGAAAACGAGAGAGACAAAGTGTATGAAGGATTTAAAGAAAGAAATAACGATAACAGAGAGAGAGAGAGAGAGAGAGAGAGAGAGAGAGAGAGAGAGAGAGAGAGAGAGAGAGAGAGAGAGAGCTCCGTATCTACATCTCCATCCACTCTTTCTCACCGTCATTAGGCGACGCTCAGCTTACTCTTCCTATCACTCTCGTAAAACTACACGACTGGCGGGCGACACTGAGCCCTCCCCCTTCCCCCTCCCTCTCTCTCTCTCTCTCACGCCAGACAAGTGGGAAAAAATAGACACCTTTTACCTTGCGACTACTAGTAAGCGACGCCTGCCTCTGACACACCGTAATCATACTGTCTCGCTAGCGTGAAGCAGCGGTATTATGTCACCTGTGTTTAGGCGGCAAAGGAGATGTGCGCCGTGGAAAATATGGACAAATATTTTTTTATGGTGTTACTTTTTTCCTCCTCCGTTTTCTGTTTACAAAGTCGTATGAAGATGAACTTTATTATTATTTGTTATTATTATTATTGTCATTATTGTTGTTATTATTCTCGTTTTTTGTTTGCCTTGTTTGTTTTTCCGTTATCATGTATGCATTCGTGTGACTCGCTTTTCAAGTATTAAGAAGCATACTCAAGAAGATCAGCATTGTGTGTTAACTATCATACCATTTTAAACACCCGAAGAATTGCTAGTTCCATCATATATCTAACTGCGAATGAAAACACTAATAATGCAAAGATTCTTATAATTCTACTTTTGATACATTTGGTTAAGTCAAGTTGTAATCAATTTATCTTTAAGTTGAATATATAAAGAACTGAAACATAGTGGAGGGAACTACTTTATTTTTTGAGGTGAAGCGCGGAAGAATACACAGCCTCGCATCAGTGTATAGTAACTGCTTGCTGCCACGCCGTCAAGTGCTTCTATTTCAAGGTAACAGCGAATTGCATACATTGATTTTGCTTATTCTGATTAACTGGAAGGGTGTGCACTTATGATAAACAAAATACAAGTACGTAATGGTCTGCTAAATGCCTTGGGAGAAAATGGTTAAGGTTTTTTCTTCACTTCATGTAGAATTATGGAACAACCGTAACCTACAGATCATCATAGAGATTATTAAGGAATACTTGCAGTGTTCAGGTACCCCACCAGATGGCATTGTTGTATGATTTTGTTGCATATAACTTCATAGTGTTTAAATGAATGTTGGCATATTCTGTAATGGTGATATGAGGTGACTGAAAACAACTGGGTAAGGGACACAGGTTAGAAAATGGTAATTGTAATGGTGCTGTTGATTCAATGGGAGTCTAAAGTGTATGTGATGAATGAAAAACTACTTGGGATTTGATGTTCTGAATAATAAAACTTTACTACTCGTGTTTCCAGTCAATTCATATCACTATTGTAGGAGTATACGAACAAAACATTAATAAAACACGACTTAATTATCACCTAGCAGTCTTTGTTACTATAGTTTAGAGAGAACATTACCTTTCCTCGCCTCATTACGCTATCTGGTGACGAAAACTTTCCATTGAACTTTCCGTAGTGTAAACATTGAACTCTGAACTAACTTTTGCAAACACGGTAAAGTTCATTATAATCCAACCTTCACTTCATCATTACCCAAACACTTATTAATGGCTCATAACTGATATTTACCCACGAAATATACACTTTTCAATGCTGTACAGAGTAACTACGTACTATATTAGGTTTGTATTTGAAGAAAGAAAAGTAGGGTGAGGAAGTCAGGTCAGGTGAGGTCAGGTCATAACATTGGTCATCTTGTTTGTTGTTGAGTAGTGTCTTGTGAGAAGTGGTCAACCCTGTGACCTCTCTTTTTCGAGGTCAGCGTGGTGTTGAAGGTCACTACTCGCTGCGTTATTTATATACGATGTAGTTATGTAATGAAATATATATTATATCTTAATGTAATAAAAGTGAATTAGTGGAAGATTGTGCCAAATATAATTAGGATGATTATAATAAACTTTATAATTAACTACTATATTATATACCCTATTATTATCATTATTATTATTATTATTATTATTATTATTATTATTATTTTCAGCATTATCATTATCACCATCACTAATCTCTATGTTTAAGAATAATAGTTAAACAGGTTATCTTAATCTATTTCTACATATGTTTTTATCAGTACATTAATTAACTAACTTACGTAGTAGATCATAAAGCGTTGATGAATGTGTGATAACAGAAAAATAATATTTCTCCTCAAGGCGGCAAAACGGTGTCAGAAGTAAGCGGCCTCACCATGTTTACGCCTGGCGACTTCAGCGGACAGACAGGTGGGTGGAAAGATTGAGTTATTGTAACCCACTGCGGCTTGTATACTTATCAGGGTTTAACTACGATGGTATATGAGTGTTAGGGAAAGATGAGGAGGGTGTGAGGGGAAGGCTGGAGGGTGTGTGTGAATGAGGGAAGTGATAATCGAGAGAGAGAGAGAGAGAGAGAGAGAGAGAGAGAGAGAGAGAGAGAGAGAGAGAGAGAGAGAGAGAGAGAGAATAATTTTTACTCACTATATAGTCGTTCAGCAAGTAATCCTCAGTCTGTTTGTGAGTAAATCGTATAACATTAAATAGACTTATCATTTTGTCACGAATATAATAACTTATGAGTTCCGATATAATGTTGAAAATGTATAAATAGGAAGATTTCACATTGGCAGTAAGGTTGATGTGTTTATAGGCTAAGATATATAGGCTATTTAGCTAAGCATATAGGCTGGGCTAAAAAGTGCCGTTTTTGCAAGTATTCATTAGCTTAATCATCTTATTATAACTTTCGTGTATCGGTAAAGAGTTGGATATTGACTTAAATCAGCTGTAATTCCTGTTGACAAAAAGGATTACTTGTGCAGGGAGTGTATGTGTTCTAATCATTGAATATTTAAGTGACGCGTTGGGAAATTTAACGTTAAAATTGTGTCAACTCTTAGTCTTATTCCGTGTAAGAAGTGTGTGTGTGTGTGTGTGTGTGTGTATGTGTGTGTAAACGAATAAGGTCGCGAATCACAACTTCACGCTGGAAACTCTTTAAAACTTATGGATTTCGTTGGGCGTGAGTAGGTCCGTGGTGTGGGTCCTGTCACCAGAAATAGTGAACAGTGACAGCTGGGACGGCGTTAGTACAGGGTGACAAACTGCCTGTACAGTAATCTTGTTATGACAGCGCTAACAATGACAGGCGGGAGGGGGGGACGGCACCCCTCCCATACTGCTGAAGATAAGTAAATAACAGACTCCCGAGGGACTACATGATACAGTGTAACCAGAGGGGAGGCGTGAGGGGAAGGATTGTGAGGGGAGACATGGAGGGAGGGAAAGAGGTAGGGAGGGAGGGAGAGTTGTTGGGTAAGAAATGAAAACAATATTAGGTTGGGTTTTTTCTAATTTTATTGATTGTTTTATTTGATGTATTGATATTCTTGCATGTTTTTTGTTTGTTTTGTTTTTGTAGGTAATGGGAAAGGAAGTTGATGTATGTGAATTAATACTTTAGTAGTTGTCGTAGAAGGTTATTATTATTATTATTATCATCATTATTATTATTATTATTATTGTTGTTTCTCTCTCTCTCTCTCTCTCTCTCTCTCTCTCTCTCTCTCTCTCTCTCTCTCTCTCTCTCTCTCTCTCTCTCTCTCTCTCTGTTTACCAAAGTTCCTTGTAATTACCTACATCTTACTCACCCTCGACCCTGGTAGCAACTGGCGTGTCATATGTTCCTTTACTCCCTATTCACACCTCTCCCTTCCTCCCTCTCTTCCTCCCTTCGTCCCTTCCTTCCTCCCTTCCTTCCGTCCTTCCTTCCTCCCTTCCTTCCTCTCTTTATTTCTCCATTTCTTCATTTCTTCCTAGTTTTCTCTCTTTCGTTTCTTGCTTTGTGTTTTTTTCAATTTTTATTCTTGTTTATTTGTTGGTATATTTTCTTTCTGTAATATGCAGTGTTGCTCTCTCTCTCTCTCTCTCTCTCTCTCTCTCTCTCTCTCTCTCTCTCTCTCTCTCTCTCTCTCTCTCTCTCTCTCTCTCCTTCCCCCTCCCCTCCCAAATTAAGCTTTAAACAATCCACTTAGTGTGTTCCAGTGTGAAGCAAACAAGTGACCACACCCAGGGGAGAGAGAGAGAGAGAGAGAGAGAGAGAGAGAGAGAGAGAGAGAGAGAGAGAGAGAGAGAGAGAGAGAGAGAGAGAGAGAGAGAGAGAGAGAGAGAGATTTGGATGATATCAGTGAATTACTAGACAAAAAAACTAATAAACATTTCACACAATTTAGCAATGTGTTCAGTTTTTGTTATAGTTTGATACATTTTAAACATACATAGTAACAATATAATAATTCAACCCGTGTCTCGATTTCTGTTGCAGCAGCGACGCCCCATTTTCTGTTCATCAGGTGGTACTGTTATATATATATATACATTTTTTTTTACACCGCGTTGTATATATCGAACTATTTCCGAATTAGTGAGAAGTATATATATGTATTTCAAACTCGAATTCGTGTGGGCGACATTCATTTGTTTATTTGCGTATTTATATTGTTTTCTTCTTTTTTTATTATTATTATTATGTTTATGTGTTGGGTGTGTTTGCTTACTTCTTAGTGGGTCGGCGTCGTAAGCATCTTGACTTGCTTCTAGGAATAACATAATCACATCTCATTCAAGAGGAATATTAAGCATGGGTCAGAGCCTCGTACAGAGTATAACAACTTTCATCTTCACATCCCTTCACTCCCTCCCTTCCTACCCTCTGCTTAACCCTACTATACACCTCTCCCCTTATGTATAGTGAATCTACCTCCCCTCTCCTCCCCTTTACTCCTCACTCCTTCGTCCCATTGCGGTAAATTGTCCCGATTAAACGATTAGAAGTTGTAATCCTCTAGCGACCCAAAGGCTGATGTACGATAATTACCTTCCACGTACTACATCGCGGCTTCAAATCTACCCCGCTGAGTTACATTAAATCCCATATTTTTACCTCCTCATCTTACCCCCACGTGTCTCCCCTCTTTCCTCCCCCACCTTTCCCCCTACTTGTTTACCAGTGATTTTCCAACCTGTATAGCGGTAAGCCCCACATATGTAATTTTCCGCGCATGTGATCTATGCACTAAGATAGCAGTCAAAGATGTAAGCTGAATGTCCCGTGATTATAATTGTGTGGTGGCGCCCCTCAATCACACACGAGCACCGCCGCCACCCTGCCCTTACCAGACCCCTTCCCCTCTCTACCTACCCCTCGTCGGCCTCCTCCTCCTCCTCCTCCTCTTCTTCCTCTCGTCCCCTCTCTATGTATCTACCCCTCCTCCTCCTCCTCCTCTTCCTACTACTACTACTATAGCCGCCTATCCCCCTCTCCTCCCATTCCTCTTCCTTTTTCGAACTATTTCTCGTTTTTACTTCTCTTTTTTTTGTTTTTCTTTTATTTTCTCTCTTTTATTCTCTCTTTTATTCTCTCTCTCTCTCTCTCTCTCTCTCTCTCTCTCTCTCTCTCTCTCTCTCTCTCTCTCTCTCTCTCTCTCTCTCTCTCTCTCTCTCTCATGATAAAAATATAAATATCCTGAAAAAATAGATACAAACGAGAGAGAGAGAGAGAGAGAGAGAGAGAGAGAGAGAGAGAGAGAGAGAGAGAGAGAGAGAGAGAGAGAGAGAGAGCGTATAACAGGATAATTATACACCATAATCCTCACAATGACAAAGGATTTAGAACACCATAAGGTATTGAAAACAGCAACCACCACCACCACCACCACCACCACCACCACCACCACCACCACCACCACCACCATCACCACCACCACCACCACCACCACCACCACCACCCTCTCGTGGCCTGTCCTTCACAAATCAGACAAATCGATGTGTAATTGTTAATGAGGAGATGAAGGTAGTCTCCCAAGAGCACGGAGGGAGGGAAGGCGGGGGGAGAGGGAGAGAGAGAAAGGGGTGAGGGAAGGAGGAAGGAATGAAAGAGAAAGTAAGGAATAGAAGAGAGGGAGGCTGGAAGATGATGTAAGTGGAGATGAAATGTTGGTGATAGTAGTAGTAGTAGTAGTAGTAGTAGTAGTGGTAGTAGTAGTAATAGTAGTAGTAGTAGTAGTAATAGTAATTGTCCCTTTAATCCTTTCTCTCCCCACTAACCCTTTCCTCCCACCCTCTTCTCTCCATCCCCCCCACCCCCCACCCACCCAAATTTTCCTCTCCAGACCTTTTCCTTTCCTCCCTCTTTCACACCACCCTCCTTTCCCCTCCTCCTCCTCCTCCTCCTCCTCCTCCTCCTCCCAGGGCGCGGCAGGTGTCCAGCATTGTGTCTAACCACTCATTCCATTTGATTTTTCCCCTCTCTTTTTCTCTCCCTCTTTCTCTCTTTTCTTCTCCTCCCTCTCACCCTCCCCTCACCCCCCTCCCCCCTCTCTCTCTTCTTCGCCTTCTGTGGTTGAAATTGTTAATTGTTATTGTTTGTGTGACTTGACGCGAAGATTGTGTGCCAGTTGTCCGCTGAGACACTTGATTGTTGTTGTTGTTGTTGTTGTTGTTGTTGTTGGTAATGGTGATGGTGGTGGTGGTGGTAGTAAAATAAACAAAGAAATGAAAGAGTAAACAATAAGACAAACAAACATAGACACCAAACAGATAGATCGATAAACAAACAAATAAATAAATCGAAAAGAAGCGGACAAACAGAAAATAAAACGAAAAAAATCTTCCAAATTTACCCTGATTCCCTTCCCATTAGAGAGAGAGAGAGAGAGAGAGAGAGAGAGAGAGAGAGAGAGAGAGAGAGAGAGAGAGAGAGAGAGAGAGAGAGAGAGAGAGAGAGAGAGAGAATCAAGATACAGAAATAAATCTACCCATTTCTGTTGCGGTTTAGAAGCTTTTCCCCCAAAACGCCTCCTTACCCACCCCTCTTCCGGCGTTGAAAGGGGAAAAGAGGGGAAGGAAGAGGGGAGAATCCACGCCAAACCAGAGTGTTAGGGGAGGAAAAAGGGAGCCGAGGGGACGATAGGGAAGAAGGAAAGATGCAAAAGGAGAGTGAGGGGAAGAGGAGAGGAAAAAAGAGGGGAAAAGGTGAGGAAGTGTCTAGAATTTAAAGGAAAAGAAGGATAGAGGGGAATAGAAATAATGAGAAGAGGGGAGGAAAGGTGAAAGGAAAAAAGAAAAAAAAGATGAAATGAGGGGAAAATATAGATAACAGCAACTGAGGGAAGATAAGTAGAATGAATGAGGGGAAAAGGGAGGAAAGGAGAGGTGAGGGAAATAAAAGGAAAAAAAGAAAGGTAAGGGAAACGGAGAAGGGAGGGAGGGAGGAGTGAGGGGAGAGGAGGGGAAATTGTGAAGCCCAGAGGGAAATTTTTTATCTGTGTGGTGAAGCGACTCTAACGAGGAAGGATGGAGAGGGACGGTGTCACAACCCTGCAGGAGGAGGAGGAGGAGGAGGAGGAGGAGAAGGAGGAGGAGGAGGAGGAGGGGTCAAGATTTAGGAGGAGGAGGAGGAAGAAGAAGAAGAAGAAGAGAAGGACGAGCTAGAGTTAAAAAGAAAAGCAGAGAATTTCACAAGTGGAGGAGGAGGAGGAGGAGGAGGAGAAGGAGGAGTAAGAAGAAGAAGAGATTAAGAGGAGATATTAGTGGAGAAAAGAGCAAGGAAGAAAATGTATATAATAACATGAAAGATAGTAATAATAATAATAATAATAATAATAATAATAATAATAATAATAATGATAATGTGTTATAATCGCCTTTAACTTTATTGCCTCTTTCAAAATTTTCTTCTATAACACACTTTCCTTCTTCCTTCTCTTCCTTCCTTCCTTCCTTCCTTCATCTTTCCTTCATCCTTCCTTCATTATGGTGTTTCTTAACCCTTACACTGCCGAAGTCTTTTCTAAGTGTTCGATTTATAGATTTTTAAAAAAATTATGATTTTATTCAAATTATTCTTTATAAACTCACAACGATCTGAAGAAGAGAGGAAAAATATTTTTCTATCTATACACAATATATCTTGGATGCAAATATTCTGTAAAAATGTGCCATTGGCAACTTGACGCAGTTCATCGGATAGGCTAGCGTCGTTATCCACACTGAACACAGCACCAACATTATGAATGTACAGCCTGCCTGCCTGACATCATTCATTCATCCACCCACCTATACATCCACCCATCCATCCATCCATCCATCCATCCATCCACCCACCCACCCATCCACCCACAAATAAATATTAATGATAAAAATAAATATTAATGATAAAAAATAAATATTAATGATAAAAATAAATATTAATGATAAAAATAAATATTAATGATAAAAATAAATATTAATGATAAAAATAAATATTCGCGCTAATTGGTCCACTGAAGACTATTTAAGAAGGAAGACACAGAGGAGGAGGAGGAGGAGGAGGAGGAGGAGAAGGAGGAGGAGGAGGAGGAGGGGGAGGAGGGGGAGAATATTATGATTTTGCTGTAGGAGTTTGGAGAGAGGGAGAGGGAGAGAGAGACAGAGAGAGAGAGAGAGAGAGAGAGAGAGAGAGAGAGAGAGAGAGAGAGAGAGAGCGATAGAGATAGAGATAAATAGAGAGAATAAATAGTTTTAGGCGTATCACACATGCGTATATAGTGTTTAATATTATAGTAATGATGAAACTGAGTCCAGATTCGTGTTCAGTTTGACTGAAAACCTTTAGGTACAAATTTTTATGAAATTCTGAGGTGTGGAAATTTTTCACGAAATTTTCAAGGGTGTCACCTAAGATTTTTTTTATGAAATCATGTTTTTCAAAATAACTCGAAAAGTATGAGGTTTACGTAAAAAACATACGTAATAGTAAATAAAGAGCAGGAGACGCCCGTTCCTTTGAGCTTTACTAGAATGTAATTGGAATGTAAGTAATGGAGATATTGATATATTTGTATTTTACACGAAACTTCTACTTAATTACATTTTTCTCCTAAACCAAAAGAGTAATTTACAAACGGATGACACCATCAGATAGAACTTGTCAAGCTGAACAACTTTGTTTCTATACATCTTTGTTGTAGGACTAATACTTTACTTGTAAAATGACTAAACTATTTTGGACTCAAATTCTGGTGGAAATCTTCGGGCCAAAAATTTCACGAATCCATTTTCATCACAAATCCACGAAAACTTATATTCAAGTTAAAGGTTTTGAAATTAATAATAATACATGTTAAGGAAGTGTTGCTGTTGGAGTAAATAAATATTAATAGTTATAATAATAAATATTAATGATAAAAATAAATATTAATGATAAAAATAAATATTAATGATAAAAATATAAATTAATGATCAAAATAAATATTAATGATACAAATAAATATTAATGATAAAAATAAATATTAATGATAAAAATATATATTAATGATAAAAATATATATTAATGATAAAAATAAATATTAATGATAAAAATATATATTAATGATAAAAATATATATTAATGATAAAAATATATATTAATGATAAAAATAAATATTAATGATAAAAATAAATATTAATGATAAAAATATATATTAATGATAAAAATAAATATTAATGATAAAAATATATATTAATGATAAAAATATATATTAATGATAAAAATATATATTAATGATAAAAATAAATATTAATGATAAAAATAAATATTAATGATAAAAATAAATATTAATGATAAAAATAAATATTAATGATAAAATATATATTAATGATAAAAATATATATTAATGATAAAAATATATATTAATGATAAAAATAAATATTAATGATAAAAATAAATATTAATGATAAAAATAAATATTAATGATAAAAATATATATTAATGATAAAAATATATATTAATGATAAAAATATATATTAATGATAAAAATAAATATTAATGATAAAAATAAATATTAATGATAAAAATATATATTAATGATAAAAATATATATTAATGATAAAAATAAATATTAATGATAAAAATAAATATTAATGATAAAATATATATTAATGATAAAAATAAATATTAATGATAAAAATATATATTAATGATAAAAATATATATTAATGATAAAAATATATATTAATGATAAAAAATAATATTAATGATAAAAATAAATATTAATGATAAAAATATATATTAATGATAAAAATAAATATTAATGATAAAAATATATATTAATGATAAAATATATATTAATGATAAAAATAAATATTAATGATAAAAATAAATATTAATGATAAAAATAAATAATAATGATAAAAATAAATATTAATGATAAAAATATATATTAATGATAAAAATATATATTAATGATAAAAATATATATTAATGATAAAAATAAATATTAATGATAAAAATAAATATTAATGATAAAAATATATATTAATGATAAAAATATATATTAATGATAAAAATAAATATTAATGATAAAAATATATATTAATGATAAAAATATATATTAATGATAAAAATAAATATTAATGATAAAAATATATATTAATGATAAAAATATATATTAATGATAAAAATAAATATTAATGATAAAAATAAATATTAATGATAAAAATAAATATTAATGATAAAAATATATATTAATGATAAAAATAAATATTAATGATAAAAATATATATTAATGATAAAAAATATATTAATGATAAAAATAAATATTAATGATAAAAATATATATTAATGATAAAAATATATATTAATGATAAAAATATATATTAATGATAAAAATATATATTAATGATAAAAATATATATTAATGATAAAAATAAATATTAATGATAAAAATATATATTAATGATAAAAATATATATTAATGATAAAAATATATATTAATGATAAAAATATATATTAATGATAAAAATATATATTAATGATAAAAATAAATATTAATGATAAAAATAAATATTAATGATAAAAATAAATATTAATGATAAAAATATATATTAATGATAAAAATATATATTAATGATAAAAATAAATATTAATGATAAAAATAAATATTAATGATAAAAATAAATATTAATGATAAAAATATATATTAATGATAAAAATATATATTAATGATAAAAATAAATATTAATGATAAAAATAAATATTAATGATAAAAATAAATATTAATGATAAAAATAATATTAATGATAAAAATAAATATTAATGATAAAAATATATATTAATGATAAAAATATATATTAATGATAAAAATAAATATTAATGATAAAAATAATATTAATGATAAAAATAAATATTAATGATAAAAATATATATTAATGATAAAAATAAATATTAATGATAAAAATAAATATTAATGATAAAAATAAATATTAATGATAAAAATAAATATTAATGATAAAAATATATATTAATGATAAAAATATATATTAATGATAAAAATATATATTAATGATAAAAATATATATTAATGATAAAAATATATATTAATGATAAAAATAAATATTAATGATAAAAATAATATTAATGATAAAAATATATATTAATGATAAAAATATATATTAATGATAAAAAATATATATTAATGATAAAAAATAAATATTAATGATAAAAATAAATATTAATGATAAAAATAAATAATAATGATAAAAATAAATATTAATGATAAAAATATATATTAATGATAAAAATATATATTAATGATAAAAATAAATATTAATGATAAAAATAAATATTAATGATAAAAATAAATATTAATGATAAAAATATATATTAATGATAAAAATATATATTAATGATAAAAATATATATTAATGATAAAAATAAATATTAATGATAAAAATAAATATTAATGATAAAAATAATATTAATGATAAAAATAAATATTAATGATAAAAATATATATTAATGATAAAAATATATATTAATGATAAAAATAAATATTAATGATAAAAATAAATATTAATGATAAAAATAAATATTAATGATAAAAATAATATTAATGATAAAAATAAATATTAATGATAAAAATATATATTAATGATAAAAATATATATTAATGATAAAAATAAATATTAATGATAAAAATATATATTAATGATAAAAATATATATTAATGATAAAAATAAATATTAATGATAAAAATAATATTAATGATAAAAATATATATTAATGATAAAAATAAATATTAATGATAAAAATAAATATTAATGATAAAAATATATATTAATGATAAAAATATATATTAATGATAAAAATATATATTAATGATAAAAATATATATTAATGATAAAAATAAATATTAATGATAAAAATATATATTAATGATAAAAATAAATATTAATGATAAAAATATTTATTAATGATAAAAATATATATTAATGATAAAAATATATATTAATGATAAAAAATAAATATTAATGATAAAAATAAATATTAATGATAAAAATATATATTAATGATAAAAATAAATATTAATGATAAAAATATATATTAATGATAAAAATATATATTAATGATAAAAATAAATATTAATGATAAAAATAAATATTAATGATAAAAATATATATTAATGATAAAAATATATATTAATGATAAAAATAAATATTAATGATAAAAATATATATTAATGATAAAAATATATATTAATGATAAAAATAAATATTAATGATAAAAATATATATTAATGATAAAAATAATATTAATGATAAAAATATATATTAATGATAAAAATATATATTAATGATAAAAATAAATATTAATGATAAAAATATATATTAATGATAAAAATAAATATTAATGATAAAAATATATATTAATGATAAAAATATATATTAATGATAAAAATATATATTAATGATAAAAATAAATATTAATGATAAAATAAATATTAATGATAAAAATAATAATAATGATAAAATAAATATTAATGATAAAAATATATATTAATGATAAAAATATATATTAATGATAAAAATAAATATTAATGATAAAAATAAATATAATGATAAAAATAAATATTAATGATAAAAATATATATTAATGATAAAAATATATATTAATGATAAAAATATATATTAATGATAAAAATAAATATTAATGATAAAAATAATATTAATGATAAAAATATATATTAATGATAAAAATATATATTAATGATAAAAATAAATATTAATGATAAAATAAATATTAATGATAAAAATATATATTAATGATAAAAATAAATATTAATGATAAAAATATATATTAATGATAAAAATATATATTAATGATAAAAATATATATTAATGATAAAAATAAATATTAATGATAAAAATAAATATTAATGATAAAAATATATATTAATGATAAAAATATATATTAATGATAAAAAATAAATATTAATGATAAAAATAAATATTAATGATAAAAATAAATATTAATGATAAAAATATATATTAATGATAAAAATATATATTAATGATAAAAATAAATATTAATGATAAAAATATATATTAATGATAAAAATATATATTAATGATAAAAATAAATATTAATGATAAAAATAAATATTAATGATAAAAATATATATTAATGATAAAAATATATATTAATGATAAAAATAATATTAATGATAAAAATAAATATTAATGATAAAAATAAATATTAATGATAAAAATAAATATTAATGATAAAAATATATATTAATGATAAAAATAAATATTAATGATAAAAATATATATTAATGATAAAAATAAATATTAATGATAAAAATATATATTAATGATAAAAATAAATATTAATGATAAAAATATATATTAATGATAAAAATATATATTAATGATAAAAATAAATATTAATGATAAAAATAAATATTAATGATAAAAATAAATATTAATGATAAAAATAAATATTAATGATAAAAATATATATTAATGATAAAAATAAATATTAATGATCAAAATAAATATTAATGATAAGAATATATATTAATGATAAAAATAAATATTAATGATAAAAATTAATATTAATGATAAAAATAAATAATAATGATAAAAATAAATTATAATGATAAAAATACATAATAATGATAAAAATAAATAGTAATGATAAAAATAAATAATGATAAAAATAAATAATGATGATAAAAATAAATAATGATGATAAAAATAAATAATGATAAAAATAAATATTAATGATAAAAATAAATATTAATGATAAAAATAAATATTAGTGATAAAAATAAATATTAATGATAAAAATAAATATTAATGATAAAAATAAATATTAATGATAAAATTAAATATTAATGATAAAAATATATATTAATGATAAAAATAAATATTAATGATGAATATATATATTAAT
>JAPQNM010000041.1:5805043-5807543 GCA_029783475.1 Metacarcinus magister | reverse complement strand
TTCTCTCTCTCTCTCTCTTCACTGTTTCCTCCTTTTTCTTCTTCTTTTTTTCCCTCTCTTTTCCTCTCTTCCTTCCTTCCTCCTTTTTCTTAATTGTGTTTTGGTTTTTCGTCTTTCTATTCTTTTTTTTTATTTATTTTCCTTCTTTCTCTTTTCTCCTCTTCCTCTATTCTTGATTTTTTTTTGTATTGTATTCTTGTGTTTTCTTCTTCTATCTCTCTTATTTATTGTTTTCCTTTATCTCAACTTTATTTTTTTTTATTGTTGGTGAAATTTTCCTCCTCCTGCACACACACACACACACACACACACACACACACACACACACACACACACACACACACACACCCACACACACCACACACAAAAGGAAGAGGAAAAACAGACGTAGACAGAAGAGAAGGAGGAAAAGATGCTGATAAAACAAGGAGGAGAAAGAAGGAAGAGAGGAAGAAAAATAAATGCAACAATTTAATATGTTAATAGAATGAGGATAAGAATGTATTTATTATTTTATTTATTGATAGAAGAATTTTTTCATTTATTAGAAAGGGCACGTGATACAAACTTTTTATTACTCTTTATTTCTTCTTATACTTCCTCTTCTTCTTCTTCTTCTCCTCTTCTTCTTCTTCTTCTTCTTCTTCTTCTTTATCTAACAGACACGACAGTCATACATGGCTTAATGAAGCAGATTATGACTATCATTTTATCATCTCTTGCAGAATTTACAGATTAGAACACACAGTCATCCTGAAATTATAACCAAATCGTGTCCCAAAATGCGATCTGATTGATGAAAAATAGTAACTACCTAACCACCTAACGACCTAACTAACTAATCAACTAACTATAAATAAAAAAACACATCTCTTTATAATTACTGAAACACAACATCCTTGATTGCACACACACACACACACACACACACACACACACACACACACACACACACACACACACACACACACACACACACACACACAGGTAGGTGAGGTGTGAGGGCAATTAGTGGAAGGTGTTAAGGTGTTGAGGGTTAGAGGGGACAGGTGCGGCCGATCGTCCAGGTGTTATTAATGGTCTAATTACCTGCCGTGTGTGACTAACGAGGGAGCCAATTAAGTGCCCAGCAAGCCACAGCTGACCACCCGGACCTTCAGTATTATGCTCCTGCCGTGGCCCATCTGATGCCCCGCGCTGATAATGCTCCTCTTCCTCCAGGCTAACTATTTCATTCTGTTTCATTTCAATTATTTTTTCTTCCTTTTATTCTTATGTTTTTTTTTAATTTTATTTATTTATATTTTTTTTTTTGTGGTGTTCTGTTGTTTCCATTTTATTTTTTTCATTCGTTTATTCATTCCATATTGATGTTCTTTTGTTTATCTCGCTTTTATTTATTTATTTATTTTTGTGTTCAATGGGTTTATTTGCCTTTTCTTTTGTTATTTATTTATTTTTTGTCATATTGTGTTGCATAATTTTCCCGTGTTAAGCTTTTATTCTATCTATAGCAATTTTGTCTTCCTATCACTTCCTTCACATATCAAGGAAAAGCGGATATATATATGTATAAATCAATTAAGCAATCAATCACACTAATATCACAACAATATCATCACAACACCTACCATCACAACAATAATATCACAACAATCATTTGAATTCTACAAAACCAACACGTCAATTAATTTCCTTCCTTTCCTCAGACTTTTTCGGGAGATTTCAAAGCTGTGGGTGGTTCGGCGGCGACCTACAGCAGCCACCGACGACCACTTAGCCAGGTGAGTGCGGCGAGGGGAGAGGGAGAGGGGCAGAGGGATGGGGGAGGGTGTGTGTGTTGGGGGGGATGGGAATTTGGTCCCTTGTATGGGGGCGTCTTGTGGTGTGTGTTTTAGAGGCGAAGGATCAGGGATGGTATGTGGTGGTGATGGTGGTGGTTGTACTACTACTACTACTACTGCTACTATTACTGCTACTACTAATAATAATACTAATATCATTACTACTACTACTGCTATTGATTTATTTCATGTTCCTATGTAAACACCTGTAGACGTTTGGACATGTTTGTTACGTGTCCAGGTGATATTTTACTAACTTTACTGATTTACAAAGCCATAACAATTACATTTTAGATTTTATCAAATTCTACTGTTTTTTGTTTTCTTCTTTTTTATCCTGAAACACCAAAGTCCATTCAAATTAACATAAATTATATGAAAACACAATCATCTCATTAATTTACTTTTTTTTACCATACAACTATGTCAATTGTAGTATATTTTACCTCCTTACCTATACACAAATACAAAAAAAAAGAAGTTAATTACACGTAAGGAAATGAGGCTCATCCCTTACCTGCCCACACCTGTAGCGGCAGAGGTGTTGAGGAGGTGACTGCAGGGGGCACGATTACCCCATTATAAAACACTTGGGGGGCGTGTGTGGAGGCGTGGGTGCTGGCGGGACTCCCATACACCTTTCCCCCATCCTCCAC
>JAPQNM010000041.1:5792543-5797543 GCA_029783475.1 Metacarcinus magister | reverse complement strand
TCAAGAGGAGGTTTTACGGCATCGTTTCGGCCTCACATGAGCGGCCTGTCGGGACCCGCCGAGTGTCGCTCCACCACCACCATCACCACCACCTTGGAGCAGCCGCCCGCCGCCACCACCACCGCCGCCGCTGCCACCCCCACAGGCATGAAGGTGAGAGATAAGATGTCTATCTCCTCTCTACCACCCCGCCCGCCACCTCTCGTGACACCTACAGAACCTCATTATCACCTGTCACCTTCCCTCCCCCTCCCCTCCCCCCGCTGAGGAAAAATTTACGATGCCCAGATCGCGTAGATTCCCGGCACGGATGTGATTATGACACCCACCACCATTGTCTCGGCCCGCTCATCAGGCGTCCCTACTATGCCGTCAGACCAGTCGTGTAGCCCATTCGTATGCTGCCCTCACACCGCCCACGCCCCCACTAACGACCACACACCCACCCACACACACACACACACACACACACACACACACACACACACACACACACACACACACACACACACACATACACATCTCAATCCTCCATTTCCATCTAGTGTTTAGTTTCGTTTTTAAAAGAAAGAAACAGATTTTTATTCCATGTGGTGATATAACACATTTTATCTTATTTCTTAGTATTTTAATTTTCTATCTTCCGTCGTTCATAAATGTGTAGTGACCCTAGTTGAAGGTCACAGGTCAGGTCAGGGACGAGGGGGCGGGGGCATGATAGCGGTGAGCGAGCGGAGGAGCGGCGGAGCGGAGGGGGTCAGCGCCTGTAACATTCCTATCAAATCAATCTGGTTATGTGACACTGTGGGGCCATTCCTGAAGGTGTAAAAGTGTCAGGGTGGTGAGGGAGGTGATGAGGGAAGGGGTCGTAATGCCCTCACGCCCCCCCCACCCCCCCGACGCCCTCCGCCCCCCTTCCATCCTGCCTCATCACCACACACTTATTCTTATCGTAATTTTTGGCGTAATTGTACTGTCTTTACCGCAGTGGTTCGTGAATTAATTTTATTTTATCCTGATTTCCCTTTCTTTGCTCATTATTTTATGGAAACAATGTATAATAATGCGTGTAGTGTATAAGTGTATAATTTAACGTCTTTTATCACCCTGCTGCGTGTATCAATTATATTTTTCTCGCGTTTTCTCCTGATTTCGTTTCCTTTACGTAATATTTTGTGGTTAAGACAATGTAAAAATATATTGTCTGGTGTGAAATGATCAGTAATAAAACTAAATATTTTCCCTTGCACTTGTAAACCCGGGAAAGGAAAGAGAGGAAGGAACATTATAGGACTAAACACCGATCGTAAACAGGGCTACCACACCATAACATTAATTATCACACCTCCTTATAGTAATAAATTTAAAGGATACACGATAATTATCCTTCCCACACACACACACACACACACACACACACACACACACACACACACACACACACACACACACACACAGTTATATGCACAGATTTGGCGTTTTGTAGTGGATGAAATATTTTAACTTTAGACACTTTACAGCCACTTACTCACCCAGCTGACACGTACTACACAGGGTATTAACTTGTCTTGGTTATGCTCGTAATGGTAAGCTAGAGAATTATGTGCTTTTATGGTCCAGGGGGGGGAAGGGGGAAGGGTGGATAAAACTACCTTGGATTTGTTGAATAAAGGATGAGTTGCACCTTCAAGTATATGAGCTGCACACACACACACACACACACACACACACACACACACACACACACACACACACACACACACACACACACACACACTTCGTCGCAAACCTTCAAGTCGTTTTGGTCATAATTTAGTGAAGAACTACGTACACTACACATACTTGCAGCTCAGACCACACACACACACACACACACACACACACACACACACACACACACACACACACACACACACACACACACACACACACACACACACACACACACAGAACACAGTGTTATCAGTCTTCTCAACACACACACTCTGAGTTAAGCTACCAAGTTATGAGGTGTTGGTGAAGAATGTTGTGTGGACACCCGCCTCCTCCTCTTCTCCTCTCCTTTATCTCTCTTCTTCTCCCTCTCTTTGAAGTGATATAAGTCGCCTGATCCTCGCGTGTGGGTTAATAGGTGTGTTGATGCTCCCATGTACTGCCTATTGAGGGCTGGGGACGAGGTGTGTGATGTGTCCTTCTAATACGTAAAGCTGATTATAGTAGTATATGTGTGTGTGTGTGTGTGTGTTGCTATTTCATTCATATTATTACTATCAGACCGACTATTATTATCATCTCCTTCTCCTTGCTCTTATTTTTCTTTTCCTTCATCATCATCATCATCATCATCATCATCGCAGTGGAATATGACAGTAAACAACGTTCTTAATTGTTTTCAGAAGTTGGGAAGAACAAAGGCACCAACCGTCAAAGTAAGTGTTTTCTGCAACAATACTAGTGGTGCTGACGAGGATAGTAATAGTAATAGTAATAGTAACGGTAGTAATAGTAATCATGGTGGTAATTATTATTATTATTATTATTATGATGATGATATATTTGAATGTACCGCGATTATTTTGTTTTATGTTATTGTTAGTTGTTATTATTATTATTATTATTATTATTATTTTATCATCATTTATTTCATCATCACCACCAAGACCACCACCACCACCACTACCAGCACCACCACCAGCACCATCATCATCATCATCATCATCATCATCATCATCATTCATGTAGTATATAATTAGAGAGGAAACGAACTATACAACGAAAACATTCAATTAGATCACATTGAATCTAACAACTTCATGAGGGAAATTCGGTAGTTGAAATTCTGTCATTAATTCTTGCCACCTGCCTGTCTCATTACCGTGTCAGGATATATAATTACGTTCTCAGTAACAGTTTCATTAAATAGGTGGTTAATTAGCACCTATTTCCTTCTGCTTCAGTCACCTGCAAGTTACCTGAAGCTTGTGGCTGAATTAGTGTTAATTAATTGTTGTTATTAAGTTGGTATTACGTTGCATTTTTTTGTTACCTTTGAGTATTGCAATGGCGGCGTGGTGTGGTTACTATTGTTGTTGTTGTTGTTATTATTATTATTATTATTATTATTATTATTATTATCTATTATTATTATTTATTATTATTGTTGTTATTATTATTATCATTACTATTTTTGCTATTACTATCATTACTATTGGTATTATTATTATCATACTTTTATCATTAAAATTTTATTATTATTATCATTTGAATAATATTTTTTTTCAGCTGTGGATTAAAGTTAATTTTCAAATGCACCGACAAGTACTTATAAAACTAATTTCTTATGCTTGTTTTTTTTTATATTCATCTGTAACTATTCACAAAAAATATACTGCATATACTTATAAATCCGTACGGTGTAACTAATAGCACGAAGGAACTCTATAAAAGAAGCACAAAATAATATCACTAACACATAATAAAAAGGCGGCACACAGGACTAACACACTAGGATATACTGACTATGTGTTCTGGTAGAGTAGTTTACATGTCCTACGGTGTTACCAGTTCGATACCCATTTACTAATTACATCGATGCCAACGTAATATACTCTACCTTGTCATCCTTCATGGCTCACTACCTCTTCCTCTTCTTCCTCTTCCTCTTCCTCCTTCTGTATAATCAGTGGTTAAATATATATAGGAAGTCATGTTTGGTCTGGAGAAAATCTATATTTTTTTACGTGGATGACAGTCAGTGTTAATAAAGTGTAATTATAGTGAAAGGAAAATAGATTGAGGTTTAGATATCTCAAGCGAAGGTTTAGATGAAGATACTGTGTTTTGTTGAGAGAGAGAGAGAGAGAGAGAGAGAGAGAGAGAGAGAGAGAGAGAGAGAGAGAGAGAGAGAGAGAGAGAGAGAGAGAGAGAGAGTTATAACATACTTTCATAAACACCTGTATGCTCCAAGGTACAGGTTGTGTATACAGGTAAGGTTGTTCAGGTGTGTTTCGTGTGTGTTGTAAATGGCTTTGTAAATGAGTGTGTTTTTCTCCGTTATTTTTTAAGAATATGGAAAAGTGACGGTAATATATATTTACTACGTATTGAATTTATTTAGACACTCATAAATGGTGTAGAGTGGAAATGGCAGAGAATATCAAAATACTACAGGGAAAAAATGGAAACAGTAACATGCAGAGAAAAAGAAATATTGGTTTTCCTTAATAAAACCTTTTAGAAAACCCAGATACCATTTTTGGATTTATTTGAAACATCATTTAGTGACTTTCTTCCTTAGGTTAGAATATGTTAAGGTCAAGTTTAGGTTAAGTTAAGTTTGATTAGCTTAGGTTATGATAAGTTAGGTTACACTAGATTAATGCTATTTTTGACAAGTCATTTCCACCTAAAACACACACACACACATATACACATACCTGAATCAGTAACTAATCAACACCTGAGCAATTACCACACCTTACCCTTACCTTCCTAACACACTTCGACCTTTCCTCTCCCCTCACCTTAACTTTCCTCCTCAGTAGTATCAATGCTTCCTGCTCTTATCTAAATCATCACTTGAGGAAGATAAGCTGTATTTTACTGTATAATTAGTTAGTTAGTTTATTGACAAAAGATAAATAGATTACAATAATATTAAGATAAACATAGGTTACATTATTTTTGTCCAAATAATAATCTTTACATTAAGCTCTAAAAAAATTAATTACACTACTGAGAGCAGACAATTTAAGCATACATCGAACACACACACTGGACGCCAAGCTTAAAGCAAAGGAGACATTACTTATAGATGTGAGTGGTAGGCTTAATAAACATACTGAGTCAATATTAGTATTCTAAGTATGAATTATACATATTCCATCCACGTCTCGTCTCACTCTATCTCGTGTGGGTATTTGACACGCTAGAATATATGATTTTGTAGACGTGGTAGTGTTAGTGTCGTTTTGCAGTAAGATTAAGGGATATTTCTAGGG
>JAPQNM010000041.1:5785043-5787543 GCA_029783475.1 Metacarcinus magister | reverse complement strand
CCCTACACCTCCCCTTACCCCCCCTAGATGACTCCATGCCCCATTGGTACTACATGAACAAGAATAAAGGGGCCAGCTCGTGAGTATATTATGGAGCCTTTACACTCTGGGGACCCGTCAGGCGTCTAACGTGGTCGAGGGAGGCAGTGGTGGGCGGTGGTGGGCGGCGGTGGGACTCAATGGTTAATGGTGAGGCTGGAGTGTGGGTTAATAGCGTAGGAATGGAGTGAGGGTAATGGTTGAGTTGAGATGTGTATGGAAGTGACTGGTATGGTGTGGTGGATAGTGTATGGGTAATGGGTATAGATAGGGTGTGGTTAATGGTAGGTGTGGTAGTAGTTAATGGGTGTATGGTGTGGTATGAGGAGTTTTTTTTAAATGGTTAATGGTGTGGGTGATTTGTGTCGAGGTGTGTTTAATGGGTGGGTGATTTTCTTGGTTAATGGGATGGTGGTAGTTAATGGGTGCAATGATAGATAATATAATGGTTAGGTTGGTTATATCAATTTCAATTAAAAGAACGAACTGTTAATTGATGGCAGAATTATAGCTACTAGTTCTATAATGGGTATACTTACATGAAATTGATAGATAATGGTTATAATGCTCATATTTGGTTTTAATTAATGGGAACTTAAGACAATTAATGGTAAGACAGTAAATTGTGGCACTAATATATATAATAGATTTAATGGGTATGTTAGTAATTTGTGGTAATATACTTAATGGGTGATAATGGGTGTGTTTCGTTAAGATGTAATGGGGTGTTGGATCACAAGTTAATGGGGTGACGTGTAAATGGGTGAACTAATGGTTATGAGGACGACTGTGACTGGTTAATGGGAGGGACTGTTATTGGTGTTAATGGGATGGCTTGTCAAGGGGTTAATAGAGGTGTTAATGCCTAAGTAATGGGTTGTCTTAGTTTTTTCTTATTTTCTATTAATTTTTTAAACTATTTTTCTCTCTTTTTGGGGGCATTTTATTGTTGTTATTGTGTTTATTGTTATCATTATTACTATTACTATTATTTTTTTTATATTTTTCATTGTTATTATTATTATTATTTACATTTATTATGTGATTATATTTGTTTCTTTGATATTAATGTATCAATTTTCTCATTCCTCCTCTTATAGTTTGTGTATGTCTCTCTCTCTCTCTCTCTCTCTCTCTCTCTCTCTCTCTCTCTCTCTCTCTCTCTCTCTCTCTCTCTCTCTCTCTCTCTCTCTCTCTCTCTCTCTCTCTCTCATCCCCCCCAACACAGTAGGAGGTCAACCATCCATCAGCAACAATAATGACCCTCCGCCCACACTTCCGACCTCCTCTTCCTCCTCCTCCTCCTCCTCCTCCTCCTCCTCCTCCTCCTCCTCCTCCTCCTCCTCCTCCTTAGGCCATCAATCTCGACTATCAACTGCCCAGGTGCCCGCGGCTAAATCAACGTTAAATCAAGGTTAATCTATGGGTTAGAGAGAGAGAGAGAGAGAGAGAGAGAGAGAGAGAGAGAGAGAGAGAGAGAGAGAGAGAGAGAGAGAGAGAGAGAGAGAGAGAGAGAGAGCAGCTGGGCACCCTACTGAAGGCAATGGTTATGGGGGGGTCGGGGGGAATATAGGCTGGGGTCATGATCTAGGGCGCCCCCCTTCTACCCCCCACGTGTTAATATTTGTCACACGCCTCCCCCCCTTTGTCTCGATAGCCTCTTCACGGGGGGAGGGGGGGAGGGAAGTATCACTGTCTTATTTCCTGGTCGAGAGAGAGAGAGAGAGAGAGAGAGAGAGAGAGAGAGAGAGAGAGAGAGAGAGAGAGAGAGAGAGAGAGAGAGAGAGAGAGTTGTTATTTATTATGTTTCCTCTTTAATTTTCTTTCTTCACTTGTGTCTTTTTTTTTTTTTTCCTTGTCTCTTCCTCGTCCTGATTCTTGTTTTCTCTTTATATATTTTTTCTTCTCTTTTATTTTCTTGTTTGCCTTTTTTTTTATTTGTATTCTATTTTATTTCCTCACAACTGTTCTTTTTATGTGCATTTTTTTCTCTTTTTTACTTTCTCTTCTTCTCCTCCTCCTCTCCTCCTCCTCCTCCTCCTCCTCCTCCTCCTCCTCCTCCTGTTTTTCCAAGGTATCGAAGTATTCTGTCAAGTTTTTTTCCCTCCCTCCCTCCCTCCCATCTTTTCTTTCTTTCCATAGTTTCATTGTCTACCGCTCCTCTTTGACTCTTTATCACTCTTCTTTGTCCACTCCTCCATTCTCCTCCTCCTCCTCCTCCTCCTCCTCCTCCTCCTCCTCTTCTTTGTCCTTGTTACCTCCAGCCCACGCCCTTCTCTCACCTGGAATACCTGTGGTTCCTGACGCGGCTGCAACTGGAATGTGGGAATACACTGGAACACACACACTGGAACACACACACACACACACACACACACACACACACACACACACACACACACACACACACACACACACACACACACGTTTTGGTCCACGCGAGGTTGTCCACAAAAAAAAA
>JAPQNM010000041.1:5690043-5775043 GCA_029783475.1 Metacarcinus magister | reverse complement strand
AACTACACCACCTGCATCCCGCTTGCAGATTGCTGGGCCCGGCAGGGGTTGCAGTGCGTCAGAGATCCACTAAACGGGGCCCCAAAACCTCCACCGTCAAACAGGCTAATAGTCGTTTGATTGGATCTTAATTTCCACCTTGGCAGTACCAGGCGTCCCCAAAGTATCCACTAAATATCCATAACCTGGAGGCTTCGCGGACAAGTGCTGCGTTTGCCGGCGATTGGAATCTGCCGTGGGTGTTATTGGTGATCAATGGACCTGTTTCCTTGCCCATTAGGTTCAGGACGCACGATAAATTGTTGCGCTGCGCCTCTCCGTGGGACACGCCAAGTTTTCTTATGCTGTCCTCCTCGCCACTGCACGGTAAATCATATTGCAGTTCCGCCTTTTGCAGAAGACGAGCATCTGCACTTTGGACTGGGCACAGGCAGTGGATTTATGTACATTTTATCAGTGTTGAATATATTTTTCCACCGATCGGTAAGAAGAGCCGTGAGCCGCGGCTTGTCCTCGTCCGCCGTAGTCGTCTTTAATTTAAATTATGACGCCCCTCTCTCCCCGTCCTTCCTCCGTGGGTGTCATTGTGGACGAAGTAATGATAGAGGTAATGGCTGAGGTCGGGAATCAGATTAGCGTATAAGGGAGGGTAGAGGCGAGAGTCAGTCGGGTCCGCGGCCGGGTGGCGGGGGGTCGGCCATATTGTGCCCCCGAGCGGCGCATGCGTGGCGGGGGGTCGGCGTCCCGCTGTTCTGAGCCACAAACGCCAGAAAAGCGCGCGAAACCCCGCTGCTAGTGTGCCTTTTTTCCTGGGCTCCGACTCCGGGTGTCAAATGCGCAACAAGGAGACGATATAGTGCGGCGACAGTATGTCGCGCGCGGCGACCCTCGCTGAGCGCGACCTGCGCCTCCCGCAGCCCCAACAACACCCGGCTGGGCGAGGGTCTCCGCACAGACCTCGAGATCACTATCAAGTTCGGCGTTGAAATCACCGGTGGAGCTGCCGGCGGCCTCGAGCTGGCCGCTGTGCCCTGGGAGCAGCGCACGGCGGCCCGGCAGCCAGTGTTCTCCCGGGCATGTTTATTCGACGCGACCGCTGTTGCCTCCGTGAAATGGCCACGACTAGGCAGCCAGAGCCGAGCCGACCCCTCACTGACATCTTTTACTGCCTCGTAAAGCCCACAGGGGCGCCACGCTCCCCGCACCACCACCGATCCGCCTCCCCCGCCACCCCTCCGCCCCCTGCTGGCTTGGCGCACTGGGGGGCCGCGCTGCCGCCTGCATGTTGATGTGAATAATGAGTATGTTCAGCGCTTGTTATGTATGTGTCGCTCTTTTTTGGGCGACCATTGTCCGCTCAGGGAGAAAACGTAGGATCTGTTTTCTTTTTCCCCGGGCTGGTTGCTGCCTCATTGTGCCTCACCTGGCCTCTGCCTCACCAACACTCACCAAAAACATGACTTAAAGCCAGGATTTTTTTTTTTTTATGCTTTGAAGCAAAACAACCTGAATAAACCGCACATTTCTGCATATTTTAATTGTGTAATCCAAGATAAACATTCAAGGCTTGACTTTGGTTTGATGTTCACGTGTCAGAGAAGGTTAATTTGTAAGTGGGAAGGAGCGGTGCAAAAAACAATGTTTCTCACGATATCGAATCCCACCTTCACCTGTGTCCTTCCCCTTACTGCTGCCCTTCCTTCCGAAATGGACAGAACACCACTCCCATCACCCTTCCGTTCCCATTCCCTCACACTTTTTCCCTTGCTACATGGTGTTCATCCCTTTAACCATCTCGTCACCATCTTATTACCCTTTTCATTCCGATTCACTCCCTGTTCCTGTTGACCTCCACCTCATCTATTCATTTCATTACCTTTCCTTAACCTATCCAACTCTTTTTCCTTTCCCTTATAGTGTTCCCTCTGACCGCATTCCCGTTTTCTTTACCCGCTTTGATTTATGTCCCGTTTTTCATTGCAGTCGTGTTGTCATTTCTCCGTTTTCTCTCTTGTTTTTTTTTCTCTTCTTCTCATATTCGTTCCATGCCGTTACCACCTCACGTTTTCTTTCTTGTTTGAGTAAGTTTGAGGTGAAAGTGATCCGCTGAGTGTGTGTGTGTGTTGGGGGGGGGGGGAGGGACCATGTTACCATCATCATTTTTTTCTTCTTACCTAAATGCGTGTTTTTAATAGGCTAAACATACGTCTACATTCACCTTAGTATCCCTCACTCGGTGTTTTATTATAGTATCGTAACAGACGAGCGTGTTTGAGTGGCCTGATTACCCACACCTCACCTCCACGTCAGCCCCACATTCCTTCACCATTGTCGTTAGTATCTGAAAGGAAGTAATGATATAATAGAAGTATATAAAGGAAGTATTTAATGGGCAAACACGCGTATCTCCGTTTTCTTCGTCCTTGGTGGAATATTGACCCTCGCAAAAATGTGGGTAACTTTCTCATTTTTTTTATTGTGTTTGTCGTATATATATTTTGTCTTTTTTTTATGTATTTTCCCCTCAAAGAATTAACCACGTCACGGCTTCCCTCCAGAGAAATTATACGATTGTGGAATAACTCAATTAGTACTTAGACTATTCAATTTTTTTTTTTTTTCGAAGACTTAAACCTTTTAGAAGAGTTCACAATGAGAATGTAAACGTAATATATTCATCTGTGTTGTATATTTTGCCTCTGTGTGCATACTATTATCTCTCTCTCTCTCTCTCTCTCTCTCTCTCTCTCTCTCTCTCTCTCTCTCTCTCTCTCTCTCTCTCTCTCTCTCTCTCACGTGTATGTATTTTAGTTTCCTTTATAGTGACGACAAAGATTAAGGCAAAAAATGGTTCCCTTCATGTCACTCTGGAACACCGATTTGCTTTAGTCTTGTCCACGTGGCTCTTTTAGGCTCCAGAGACAAAGCGTGAACACCCCCTCCACCTATCCACCCCTCACCCCTCCACCCTGTCCACCCCTCACCCCTCCACCACCCCTCCCCACTCCCCTCCACCCCGTCACACCTCTCCCCTCAGCCCCTCCACCCGCCGCCCCTCTGCCCCGCGCGGAAAATCAAATTAGAATTAGTGGATCCAGTTTGCTAGGGTGAGGGAGGGAGGGAGGGGTGAGGGAGGCATATTGATCTTGTGCCACCGACTGAGAGAGATGGGCTGACTATCTCTCTCTCTCTCTCTCTCTCTCTCTCTCTCTCTCTCTCTCTCTCTCTCTCTCTCTCTCTCTCTCTCTCTCTCTCTCTCTCTCTCTCTCTCTCTCTCTCTCTCTCTTTTCTCTTTTTCCCACGTAACGCCACTCTCACGTCACCCTTTCAACTGACTGTCACCTTTGCTCATCTCGCTTCACCTATTGTCACGTCAGTATTATTTTTTTTCTTCCCTTCCTCGCGCATTACTTCACGCATTGTCGTGTTCGCTTCACTAATTATCATGTTGGGCTGCACTTCCGATTTTCCCCTTGACGTGCTCCCCTCATTCAGGCCCCGTGCAGGACAGGAAGAAAATGTAGAGGAGGAGGAGAAAGAGGAGGAGGAAGTAGAAGTAAAAGAAAAAGAAGAAGAAGAGAAATTAAGTATTTTACCAACGAAGCACAAGAAAGAAAATGAAGTGAAATTGATAAATGATTAGAAAGAAACCTTCAGACAGAAAGAGAGAGAGAGAGAGAGAGAGAGAGAGAGAGAGAGAGAGAGAGAGAGAGAGAGAGAGAGAGAGAGAGAGAGAGAGAGAGAGAGAGAGAGAGAGAGAAAGAGAGAGAGAGAGTATAATAAGTATGATGGAGGGCCACAGCGGGTCACGAAGATGTTAATTAATGCAGTGACGCCCAGGTGCCCATTACCAGCGACCACCTGTCAGACACCCCACCACTACCTGCCGCTACCACCACCTGTGTCTCTACCTACCAACACCAACAACACCAATACACACTGTCTTCACCACCACCACCAACACCACCACTATAATATCTACACACTATCTCTATTTAGTCTACCATGCACTAACACCACTACCACCACCATTACCATGTACTTTTAAATACTACCACTACTACTATTACCTCACTCATCTACCACCATCACTACTTCCTCCACCATCTGCTCATCATTGTTGTCATTTATATACTCCTGCGTAACAACTGGGAAATCGATACCCACAGCGGAGCGCCAGGGATGGTTGTATTGGCCCCTATATCCACTGCGGGGCGTGGAAAGGTAAATAAAAGTGTAAACAAGTAATGCATTGATGTTTAAAGTACTTGAACATGACGTGTGGATGGTAATAGTAGCAGTCTTGTGATGGTGATGATTGTGGTGATGATGGTGATGGTGGTGGTGGTGGTGGTGTTGGTGGTGGTGTTGGATGCCTAACAGCTTGCCGATGATAATGGGACTCCTGGTTGAGATTGATGTCTAAGGTGCCACCACTTATATTAGGTCACAGTAGGCCTATAGGTTCATATTGAGGCGTTTTCTCCTTTATCATTTCAGTCTTGCGTTGTCTTATCCCTAGCACGTAAAGCTTTTTTGTCAGAAAAGTTCAAAATAATACGATGACGATGTAAGAAAAAAAATGTGTCCAGTAATCGGAATACAACCATTGTGTCTCCATATAACACTAAAAGATATTACCAATAAACACTTGGTAAATAAGCAACACGTAACTGATGGATGTCATGCAACACATTCACTTTTGATTATCTGGTGACATTTGTGTGATGGTTTGTCCCGATGAACGTGTTGTTTCCCGGAATGATGGGCTGGGAGTGTCCTGATCAGTGAGGACCTACTCAGCAGATGCATAGCTCCTCACCGCAGGTCAAGTGTGTGGGTGGTATGTTAAGGTTGGTGCCCCGCCACCACGGCAGCAGCAGCAGCGTGGCCGCAGCGTGGCCGCAGCTCAAGGGCCGCCGCAGCTCAGTATGCAGATGCGTGTCCTCCCACTCCTCCCGAGGCGCGGGAAGACAATGTCCGGGTGATTATTAGAGTAATAAGCGCGGCAGGACGTACTCAGCTCTTCATGTGTCACCTCCCGGGGGGCGGCGCCACCCGGCAGGCCACAGGGGCGGCCCGGCGGGAGGGTCTCCGGGCGGTGACGCGCCGGGATGCTCTGGGCTTGCACGCTGGTGCCTGGTTGAAGGCCGCGTTGACGGGCACCTTGCTGTCGGTGTTGTCAGCACGGAGGACTAACTTCTGAAAATCACTTCTATGAATATTTAACAAGGAGAGCTGCCATGTTTTTAATTGATGTTTGTTTCTCCTGACTTGTGGCTGTGGTGGAAGTGACCTCGGCCTGGGTCACAAGGCTTGCATGTGTGTTATTTTACAGTGTTAACATGTTTGTCACTATTGTTTTGTTCCTTCCTTCCTCCCTCCCTCCCTTCTTACTCAATATCACTGTTCTTATATTTATTATATTGATTCTCTTAAATTTGACGCTCCTTTATTCCTTTTCATCATGATTTTTTATTTCCTTCCTCCTTCTTTCGTTCATTCCTTTCTTTCTTTATCTCCTCCCTCTTTCTATCCCTCCCTCTCTCCCTCCCTCCCTCCCTTTCCTCTTTCTTCCCTACCCCCTTCCCTCCTTTCCTCCCACACCGTCCCCCCCAAAGACTGAGCCCCTGTTCCCCACAGCGAGAGCGGGTGTCGCCTTCCCGCGGGGACAGCGTCGGCCTGTCGGTGGTGGCGTCGCAGGGGTGCGGCGAGGTGTGTCAAGGGTGCCGGGACGTGATCGCCGACCGCTTCCTGCTACGAGTCAACTCCCGCTCGTGGCATCAGACGTGCCTGCGGTGCTGCGTGTGTCAGCTGGCCCTCGACCGTCAGCCTTCCTGCTTCATCAGAGAGCACAACGTGTACTGCAAGTCCGACTACACCAGGTGAGCCGAGGACAGGTGTTCAAGGAGGGATTAGGGAAGGATGCTGAGAGAAGGAGAGAGGTCTAAGTAGGAGTTATGAAGGAGTGATAAGGGAAGCATGTTATGAGAAGGAGTGGAGTTAGTAGAAGGAGTTATGAAGGAGGCAGGAGTACTGATGGAAGGAGTGTAGGAAGGAATAAGAAAGAAGGCAATGGAGATGGAGGTAGTATAAGAGGGAGGGAGTGTTAAGGAGGTGGTAGAGGAATGTTGAGTGCTGAGTGCTAAGTGTCGGGGAGTGTTGGGTAGTCAGTGCTCCTTGACGAGGGCTCAGCAGGTGTTCAGGGCTGCGGGCGAGTACCTGATGGTGGGGAACAGTTTTGCCACCACCACCACCACCACCACCACCACCACCACCACCACAGTTACACTTATATACTGCAGCTTTCATCGTGCAGAATTATGCTTACTTTATTTTATTTATTTATTTATTTTTTTGCGACTGAAAATTATTTGGCAAACAATTCTTTCTTTTAATCTGCAACTTTCTTTTGGACTTACTTTAGTGTTGTTATTATTGCTTGCTTTCCTTAGTGATATATTGATGTTGTATCCCGTAGAAATAATTACAGAATCGATGCTTAATTGTTTTATAGACGACTGAAACCCATACACTGCCATTCTCTCTTTCTTTTTTTATTCTTCTCTCTCTCTCTCTCTCTCTCTCTCTCTCTCTCTCTCTCTCTCTCTCTCTCTCTCTCTCTCTCTCTCTCTCTCTCTCTCTCTCTCTCTCTCTCTCTCTCTCTCTCTCTCTCTCTCTCTCTCTCAGTTAGTCATGCGTACTCCCCCACTAATGAGGTGTTATCGTGATCGTCTTTTGTTACATTAGTATGGTGTCGTGCACAGTGTCCCATTATCGTACACACCTGTCGTGGCCGCGCAGGTGTGTAGTACGAGGGTGATGCTGATGAGAGAGAGAGAGAGAGAGAGAGAGAGAGAGAGAGAGAGAGAGAGAGGAGAGAGAGAGAGAGAGAGAGAGAGAGAGAGAGAGAGAGAGAGAGAGAGAGAGAGTAATAAAACCATGTGATAAAGGAGGCTGCAGCTTCACCTCCCGCAGGACGAAGACGCGGAACAATTCTCGCCTTTCTCTTGTCAAAATGAGAATGCAGCGGACACTTTAAATAATGAGTCTGCGATTATATCTGTGACTCTTATCAAATCTATCGCTCGTTCGTACTATTTGCACACCGATGTCCCGCCCGTGTGGATGCATCTGGCAACATTGTCTAAGGAAGGGATGCCAGAGGTCTTCGAATTTTTGTTTCTCTTTTCTCTTCTTGTGAAACAGTTACCTATGAAATATAATGATAATAATGATAATAATAATAATAATAATAATAATAATAATAATAATAATAATAGTTTCTCTACGTTTGTATTAAATTTTTTCTTTGTAAAATTTTTGTTAGGATTTTCAATGCAAACTTTCCTTATGAAAAAAAAAAGAGGAAGGAAAAAAGAAAACTCGTAGGTTTCAATTTAATCTTGACGTATTTTTATTGTGTTTAACTTTTTTTTTTCTAGTAGTTCGTTTTCAGTGATTCACAATGGTCGGTTCAAAAGGATCGAGAACTATCTTTGAAGCATTTGACTCGAGTCGTGTTCGAATGGAAACTCTGGAGCTCAGATTGCAGCTTATTTATTTAAAGGAAATATGCAGTCAACTCTTTTTTTTATGCTATTCTTCACTTAACATAATCAGGAAGAGACAGAGAGAGAGAGAGAGAGAGAGAGAGAGAGAGAGAGAGAGAGAGAGAGAGAGAGAGAGAGAGAGAGAGAGAGAGAGAGATAAAAGAAAATGAATGAAGAGTACAACTGTGAGTGTGTGTGTGTGTGTGTGTGTGTGTGTGTGTGTGTGTGTGTGGGTGTGATGGCTTCAAATACAAAAGAAAAATTCAATTACCATTTCTACCAAACGAATGAGAAGGAAAAAAATCAAATTAAAGACTATTTCCACAATTTTCCTCATGCATTATCCTCCTCATTCCCTTAACAGATTCCTCCCTCTCTCTCTCTCTCTCTTTCTCTCTCTCTCTCCTCCCTTTCATCATCATCTCTCTCCCTCTTCCTTCTTCATCCTCTCCCTCTTCCACTTACCCTTTCCTCTCTCCCATTCACCCTAGTCCTGCATTCCACTTACCATTTTCATTCTCCCTTCCTTATTCCTTTTCCTTCTTCCATCTCATCATTCCTCCCTTCCCCTCCCCCCCTCCCTTCACCCTTACACCCTCTCCCTTACGCCCCCAACACACTCATTCATGCTTTAAAGATAATCCTCACACTAAATTAAGGTTTCCGATTGACACCCTGATCGCTATCGCTCCCTCCCTTCCTCCCTACCTCCCTTCCTTCCTCCCCCTCATTCCTCCCTCCAGCCATACCCTCGCGACACCTTAAGAAGAGAAGGAGGAGGAGGAGGAGGAAGAGGAGGAAAAGGATTGGTTGTTTCATACCTCTTCCTCCCTCTCCTTATCTCCCCTCCTTGCTCTTCCTTCCTCCTCCTCTTCCTCCTTCCTTACCTCTCCCCTCATTAGGCATCCTCCGTTAATCCTCCCTCTTATTTCTTCCTCAATTACCCTTTCCCCCTTTCATCTCCCCTCTTTTCCCTCCTCTTTCTCTCCCCGTTTTTCTCTCTCTCTCAGAACCTCAAGTAGAATCGCCCCTACCCACACCCTTTCTTTCTTTCTTTCTTTTCTTTTCTTTTTTCTCCTCCTCCTCCTCCTCCTCCTCCTCCTCCTCCTCCTCCTCCTCCTCCTCCTCCTCCTCCTCCTCTTCGTCAGTATATCGCGCATTCCATTTCTGGTCTTGCCACACACCGTCCGTGGGCCGTCACAAGACAATACGTCACCTTTCTGCTAGTCATCCCTCTCTCCCTCCCTCCTTTCCTCCTTTCCCTTCATTCTCTCTCTCTCTCTCTCTCTCTCTCTCTCTCTCTCTCTCTCTCTCTCTCTCTCTCTCTCTCTCTCTCTCTCTCTCTCTCTCTCTCTCTCTCTCTCTCATTATGATTCAACTTGCATAAACTAACATGTGCTGCTCTTCCTAACACACCACACACACACACACACACACACCACACACACCACACACACACACACACACACACACACACACACACACTCGCTACACGTGTAAACAGATGTATGTAAGTGTGTCCCTGTGTGCTCAGGTGTAAGTCTCAGGTAAGTTACAGGTGTTCTGCTTAATTTACCGCCATCCCTCTCCCCCCTCCCTCTCTCTCTCTCTCTCTCTCTCTCTCTCTCTCTCTCTCTTCTTTTTCTCTTTTTCTCTCTCCCTCTCTTCCTCTATCCAGGTAAAATTAATTACGATTTCTATAAAAACGTGCATGCATGTATACCTTTTGGCCAGGTGTGTGTGTGTGTGTGTGTGTGTGTGTGTGTGTGTGTGTGTGTGTGTGTGTGTGTGTGTGTGTGTGTGTGTGTGTGTGTGTGTGTGCGCGCATGTTTGTGTGATTGAGTATTTATGTGTCTTTAAATGTGAGTGTGTGCGTGTGTTTGTGTGTGTATGTGCGTGTGCGTGTGTACGTATGTGTGTGTGTTTAGTGAATTGAGGAAAATATTAGTGCGTGGATTTTACTCTCATTAAATATTGAATACATTTCAGTCATACAATTTTCTGACTAACAAGAAATATATAAAATAATCTCTCTCTCTCTCTCTCTCTCTCTCTCTCTCTCTCTCTCTCTCTCTCTCTCTCTCTCTCTCTCTCTCTCTCTCTCTCTCTCTCTCTCTCTCTCTCTCTCTCTCTCTCTCTCTCTCTCTACGCACACTTCGTTACGCTCATGTGTGTATCTGGCCGTCGTGTGCGTATTTGGACTTCCTTCGCTTCCCTGTCTTAATGAATTGGACAGGTAAATATCACCTTAATTAGCAGTAGCGAGGCGAACACTGATTAAGAACATCAAACTGTCCATTATCAATTATACTCGTTACTCTGTTTTTGACTACCTCGGAGAACAGGAATTGTGTTATCATTATTATTATTATTGTTGTTGTTATTATTATTATTATTATTATTATTATGAAATTATTATGAAATGAAAAAAAAAAATATTGGACTTATGAAAAGAAGAGAGTTGAGAAGATGATTTAAGTTATAAGGGAGAGCCGTGGGAAGGAAGAAAGGAAGGAAGGAAGGAAGGAAGGAAGGAAGGAAGGAAAGAAAGAAGGAAGGAAGAAAGGAAGGAAGGAAAGAAACAAAAAGAGGATAGTTCACTGACACGAGACAGTTAATTAAAAAGGAAGGAAGAGTACGTGGGAGGGAATAGAGGGAGGAAGAGATAAAAAAAAAGGACAGTCTTTGAGTCACGCCCAGACCCCCCTACGCCCTCGCCTTGTACAAAGTAATTACCACTGTTTGGTTAAGACTCTTCCCTTATTGTTAAGAAATTCAAGATTGTCAGTGTGAGTAAATCGTTTTTGGAATCGTCGTTTTCCCTTTCCCTATTTTCTGTTTCTTCTTTCTTTCTTATTTAACTGTTGATATTTTAGTGTTATTTAACCTTATTTCCTTCCTTCCTTCCTTCTTTCCTTTTTCACTCCCTTTCTTCCTTTCTTCTTTGCTTTCCTTCCTTCCTTCTTTCCTTCCTTCCTTCCTTCCTTCCTTCCTTCCTTCCTTCCTTCCTTCCTTCCTTCGGGTGTTTGAGAGGAGCATACTGTGTCATTCCTTCACTTGGTCTTCCCACACACACTCCACTGATCAATACTCCCTCCTCCTCCTCCTCCTCCTCCTCCTCCTCCTCCTCCTCCTCCTCCTCCTCCTCCTCCTCCTCCTCCTCCTCCTCCTCCATACCTGTAACACCTTCCACCTCTTGTTCGTTTATCACACCTTGTCTCTCTTATCTCTTCTTTTGTGCTTCTTAATCCCCTTTTTTTCTTATATTTCATTTGTTCATTATTTCTTTATCTTTCTTTCTTCCCATTCTCTTTTTTTGTAGTTTGTTTTTATCAGTTATTTGTACGTCAGTTATTGTTAATTCCCTTGTTTTGTTTTTTTGTTTTCTTCTCATTATGAAGTTTACGCATTGTATTCTTCTTTTCTTTATCGCTGTTTTCCTATTTTCTCTATCACTTCTGTTATCTCCTCGTCTTTATCAGTTGTCGTTTTAGCCACGTAACTTCCTTTTTTTTCTCTCTCTCTCTTTCTTCCTCTGTCTCCCTGTCTTTTATCACCTTATCTATCATGCCTTCTATATCTGTTTCATCCCCGTCCGTCTATCCCACCCGCCCGCCCTTGTCAGCCCATCTATCTACTTGTCCATCTAATCAAACTCCTTTCTCACTGATCTTCATTCACCCTCACTACCACTCCCTCCCTCACTCCCTCCCTCACTCCCTTTCACCTCCCCTTCCCCTTTCTCTCTTTCTCTCCCTCTCTCATGTGTGTCCTTTCGATGAGGAGAAGGAAAAAGAGAGAAGTAGGAGGAGGAGGAGGAGGAGGAGGAGGAGGAGGAGGAGGAGGAGGAGGAGGAGGAGTGACAGTTTTAGGTGACTGAGACGTCGGTCAATATATCACACAGGATTGCCAACTTTCCCGCTTCGTCTGTTTACATTTGTCTGTGTCTTCCTCTCTGTTTCTCTCGTTTATCCGCATCTCTCTTTTGTTTCCCTTATTCGTTTCTTCGACTTGATAATATTTTTTTTGTGTGTTTTATTTTCGTGGAGTTAATTAGCTTTTATGGGATTTGTTAAGCTTTTATTATTTTTTTTTCCGTGGTGTGTGTGTGTGTGTGTGTGTGTGTGTGTGTGTGTGTGTGTGTGTGTGTGTGTGTGTGTGTCTATACTACAATACAGTAAAACACATATATAAATAAAAGATAATGTACTGCACACATTATAAAAGACACACACGCACACACACACACACACACACACACACACACACACACACACACACACACACACACACACACACACACACACACACACACACACACCCGCGCAGTGAAATATGAAGCACACTAAGAAAATGTGACAATTTCTCAGTATGGTTGGCGTTGCTTAATCCGACAGATGGAAGACAGAACAGTGTAACCCAAACTTGCCGCGTCACCCTCTCCTGCCCATCTTAAAGAGTTGAAAATGCCTCCTCCACCCGCCTCATACTCCCCCTTCCGAGGCAACACCGTAAGAGCCACACTCGCTTGGCCTGAAAATCGAAGAAAGGTTATTGGTTTTCTGATCCCTATGGAAGACGATGAATCAGACAAACAATCGCGGTTCGTAAGGTGGCAGGAACCATGAATCATGCGCCAATACTCTTGCTCTACCCTCACCCTCCTTCTCGACTACCTCCTCCTCCTCCTCCTCCTTCTGGTTATCCTCTTCCTCCTTCTCCTTCTTCTTGTTGTCCTTATCCCCTTCCGAAGTCCCTCTACTCCTTACTCTTGTTATTATTGTTTTTATTATTGTTATTGTTATTATTTTTAGTACTATTATTATTATTATTATTATTATTATTATTATTATTATTATTATTATTTAACGATTTTGAAATATTCTCGGCAATCTTCGCTTTCTCTTATTCTCTTTTTTTTTTTCTCTCTCTCTCTCTTTCTCTGTTTTTTTTCTTGGTAGTTGCAGTCTTAGTCTTACCTATGACTGTGTATGTATGTAGTGATATGAGTGTAATGCAGTTTGATGTGTGCGTGTGTACGTGTATGTATGAGTGTAGTCACGGAGATACCAAATGAGAGAAACACACACACACTCACACACACACGACTAGGAGGAGGAGGAGGAGGAGGAGGAGGAGGAAGAGGAAGAACGTGTCCTAATCACCGTCACATCGCCGCCGAGTCACCGTGGTCCTGTCCGCTTAAACCTAACGAAGTGAAATATTATCCTGGTCCGCGCCTCACCCAACGCGGTCCTTGCGCGGCGCCTTTGCTCTCCACCGTTCCATCAGGCGCTTGTTTAGGGACACCGCTGACAATAAGGGCGTGAAGGGCGACCAGCAGCAAGCCCTTGAGTGTGGCTTCAAGGGCTGAGGAAGTGGGTGTGGAGTGCCACCTTCAAGTGTTAGGTGGAGTGAGTGAGTGGGTGTGTCTGGGAGGTAATTAAGGGGTTGAGGTGGTGAAAGGCAGCGTGAGGACCTTAGTGATGACAGGAATGGGTAGAGTGAGTCTTTAAATGTGTGTTTTGATGTGTTTATGTGTTTTGTTAAGTTTTTTTTATTTTATTATTGTGTAGTTTATTTTTAGTCGTGCATTCGTTTGTTTTTCCTTTTGTTTTGTTTTTGTTTTTATTTGTTGGTTTGGTTTGTGTGTCGTGTTGTTTTGTGGGTGAGTCATGGTGCGATTGTGTGTCTTCTTTTTTTCTTCTTCTTTCTTTCTTTCTTTGTTTTTTATTTTCTTTCTTTCTTTCTTTCTTTTTTTTCTTGAAGGCATGACGTAAGTATTGTCCCTCGCGCGTGCATCTATTGTCTTCTGATTATGAACCTTGTAACACACACACACACACACACACACACACACACACACACACACACACACACACACACACACACACACACATATACGTTGACCTAGTTGTCTTTCTCTTTTTAACTCTATGGATATGTTTATAATTAAGCTCCACCCCTTTCCCCCTCCACCTTTCACCCCCTTCCTCCCCCCCTTTCCTCCCCCCTTTCCTCCCCCACACTTTGCAGGAGAACATCTTAGAGTAATGAAATGGCTTTTACTTTGTAGTGTAAGAATCTATTTATTTTTCTCCCTTTCTCCTTATTTATTTGTTTTCACTATAAAAACATCGACCAGTTTCTTTAATTTTTGTGTGTTAATCATGTGTTTTGTAAGACTGCTGGAATTTGTACCTTTTTTTTATTGATCTTTGAAAATGTCTTATGGATAACGAGTGTGTGTTGCCCTGTTTAGGAATCTGATCATCAATTGCTAAGGAGAATATATTAATTAATTAGAATAGGAAACAAAATCTAAAGTTGGGGAGGAACTGAGACATGTAGATAAAAAAAGAACTGTAAATAAACAGCTGAATAAAGTACCTGTAAAAAGTAATAATAATAATAATAATAATAATAATAATAATAATAATAGAAAATGAAAAAGAAACAATAAATAATAATGATAACAATAACACAACCGTAAGAAAATATAAAACTAGTGTAGGTTCGCAGACCAGACCATTCGTTACAAAAGAATAAACTCTGCCGCGATAATTGTCAAAAGTGATTTATTTGCGAGGCTCAAAGCACCCTGACGTTGCCTCAAGGAACAAACCCGATCACTCATCATTTTTTTTTTCACTTCTATCATAGCAGGAGGCGAGGGAGGAATGAATAATGGGATAAAAAGAATTGCTCCGAAATAAAATAGGAGAAGGACGATCCAGGAATTAATATAAAAAAATAAAAAATAAATAAAATAGCATCGTGGTGCTAAGATGAAAAAAAGAAAATTAGTTACTATGATGAAAACAAAATTAAGGAAATAATTGAAGTTTGGATTGAGATGAAAAAATTAAAAAACGAAAATTAGTACATAACAATAACAATTAACAATCTCATAACAACACAACGTATAATAAATATCACCAATACATCATATCATTATTGCACCTTCAATTACATGTACACTTGAAGAGGTATTCAGAGCCGCAATAAATAAGATAGACGGTGTACCTAATGGTTTGTTGGTGTCCGTCAGTGTTTAGCCTGACGCCTGGCTGGCCTCGGAACACATGCTCCTCACATGATGTCACTCCCCCTGCAGTAGTTTCATGTCTCGTATACTAAGAAGGATTCGTTGTTATAGTGTCCAGGCGGTAAAGGCGCAGAATACTAATGTTGCTCTACCTTACCAACTCTTTTTTATCCCTGCTTGGAATTATAGTGAAAATAGTACTAGTAATGATGATGATAACTAGGATGATGATAATAGTAATAGTAATGATAATGATTATAATGATAATGATAATGATAATAATATTAACAATACTAATTAAAATAATTATAATGATAATTATAGTAATAATAATAATGATGATAATGATAATGATAATGATAATATAATAATAATAATAATAATAATAATAATAATAATAATAATAGCAATAATAGTAATGATAGTGTTAGTAGTGATAAAAATGTGAACGGAACGTCAGCTTAGATAGCCTTAAGGAACAAGTGTTGTCAGATAACACTACAAACACAACCGTCACTGCAGGGAAGGTAACAAAACATTCGTCTACTTCTATTTCCGTCTTTTCTTCCTTTACGCTCGATGCCGGAGACGTGCCGCTGGGCTTCCAATAATTGGTGCATATCGATGGCCAAGCACTCGATACTGTGTATGTGTGTGTGTGTGTGTGTGTGTGTGTGTGTGTGTGTGTGTGTGTGTGTGTGTGTGTGTGTGTGTGTGTGTGTGTGTGTGTGTGTGTGTGTTGTATAGGCCGCAAGTGCTTCCGTTGTATTGGTGAATCGTGAAAAATGTCTTGTCTCGCCGGAGAGGCCTATACTAGGCTTCCCCCAATTCCCTTTTTTCACAATGTGCTCGTGTTTAGACGTGCGGGTGTTCATATGTCGATCCGTGTTGACAAATGTCTACCATTAAGTTGGTTGTGTGGTTTTCTTTCCCTGGACAACTGCTGCCACGGTACCACCACCGCCGCTGCCGCCGCTGCTGGGCCGCTGGTGCTGGCCCGCCGCTTACCGCTGGCTGCTAGTGGTTAGCGCCGCCCGAGCCTACAGTGGCTTTCGTGCCAGCGTCTCCTTGGTAGTATTTGTGTGTCCCTCGCTCATCAGCAGGATGCCAGGTGGCCAGGATACGAGACTGTCAGTGACGCTGGTGGTGCAAGGACACTTAGTGATGACTCAAGCTGACACACACCATGTTCAGTCTTTCTCTTCTCCTTTTCAGTCTAGTACATCATCTTCACCTAAGGCCTTTCTTTCCGCAGGAACTTTGGGGCGCGGTGCGCCAAATGCTGCCGCAGCATCGGCGCCGCGGATTGGGTTCGCCGCGCGCGGGACCGGGTCTACCACCTCGCCTGTTTTGCTTGCGACGCCTGCAAGCGGCAGCTCAGCACCGGCGAGGAGTTTGCGCTACACGACAGCCGCGTGCTGTGCAAGCAGCACTACCTCGAGTCCATCGAAGGCGGCGCGACAAGCAATGACGGTAAGTGTCAGGTGAAGACTAGGACAGAACATTTCAGCATTAACTGGCCCACACCAAATCCTCCTCCCGCCCATGGTGCACACCGAAAGCATGTTCTTTTATCCTTTAGTCGTCCGCAGCCCTCTGCAAACCGACCTCGTCCTCCCGCCTACCTTTACCCCCCACCCGCCTCCCCTTTGAAGCGTCTTATTGATCCTTGCCGGTGCCGGGCCTGTGCCCGATCACCTGTGTCGGTCCGGCCTCTGCCCCTCCTTGCCTCTGCCGCCCCTCGCCTGTCTCTGTTAATTTCTTGACCATATTTTGATAGTTTATCATGTGCAACTTACTTCTTAACTTTGCTATTTATTTATTCATGGTGGTAGAGCTGCCGATGCTTGCTGCTGTGGCTGCTGTTGCGGCTGCTATTGCTACTGTTACTGCTACTGTTACTGCTACTGTTAATGCTACTGTTAATGCTACTATTAGTACTGATATCACTGTTGCATTTATCAAAAATTCATATTTTAGCTTTACAAAAGCCTGCTTCTATGATTATATGATTTCACATAACCAATAGAAATAGATAACCAATAACCGATGGCAAATAACTGAGATAAATATTCTTGTATGTAGTTTGACATCTTTTAGACAGAAAAGTAAAAAGACGGACATATGTAGACAAAGCTAACAATCGTTCCCTCCGCTGCACAGAGAACACAGACGGTGAGGGCAGTCAGCGGAAGAGTAAGCGGGTGAGGACCACCTTCACGGACGAACAGCTGCAGGTGCTTCAGGCGAATTTCCAGATCGACTCCAACCCAGACAGCCAAGACCTAGAGAGGATCGCGCAGCTGACGGGCCTCAGTAAGAGAGTGACGCAGGTGTGGTTCCAAAACTCCCGCGCCAGACAGAAGAAACACATGTCCTCCAAGAAACAACAACAGGGTGAGTCAGGGAAGGTGAAAAGAGGACAGGAAGGCGTGGCGTGGTGACAGGCGTGGTGTTTGTGTGTTTAGGTGATCGACGTGTGTCTGAGCTGTGTGAGGGGAGATGAGGCAGAGGGGAGGAAGGCAGAAGAGGAGCTGGCGTAAAGAGGGAGGAGGAAGGGGAGGGAAGGGAAGCGGTGCACGCCACCCACCTCGCGGATATTTTCCATTTCATTTTTGATACTGCACGTGTCATGGTGACGTAATTACTGATGAATGGCGCGTGATTGGCCCAACATTGTCACGTGACTCAATTTCCCGGCCATTGAGAGGCACGTGTCGGCTGACTCAATTTTGACGCAGTAATGAAGAGGGCGAGAGCCAGCGCTGCGCCGCGTCAGGGGTCGGCGGGCTACGGCGGTGCGCTCCCCGATCTTGTTAGCGGCGGCGAGTCTCCCCGCACACCTGCAGCACCGCACGCACCGCCCGCACCTCTGATGGAAGGAAAAATTAAAAAATACTGATAACATATATAAAAAAAATATATAATTGATTGCTGATGGTCGTTGAAGTATTAATAATAATCTTCCTTTCATTTTATTTAGTTACTTAACGACATTTGCGTGCGTAGGGAAGATTATTTGAATGCAGGGGTTAGCGTGGAAAATAAGTATTGACCGCTTTTATTGTATGGATCAGTAAACGAAGCTTTATATGCACTGAATAAAGTAATTAATGCATACGTAACGAAGAGAGGGCAAAAAAATAGGTGTGTGAGTGAATTTAAATATTGCACGCGCGTGTGGTAACGATATTGACGATACGAACACGGCGTGAGGAAGGGAAGTGTGGTGTGTACACAAACCTTTCCCAGCACACACACACACACACACACACACACACACACACACACACACACACACACACACACACACACACACACACACACACACACACACACACACACACACACACACACACACACACACATTCACATACAAATATATACCACATTCAACGCATTTAATCACCTCGCATCGGTATTGCATTTTCCACAGTACACAAACTTAACCAAAACCACAGGTACTCAGAGCAGAACCAGCACACCTGCCTTGCCTTGCCTTATAGAACGCTAGACACCTCGCTTGCAATCCAAATACTGCCAATTATCACACCTCTACCAGGAACTCTAATTCGATTTTGTTTCCGTCCACCTTGGAAATCCGACAGTGTGTTCCTTCCTGATTGTGCTTTGGAATCGGGACTGTCACGCTGTATATATCGAAGGAGGGAATGTGATCAAGGATTTGTCCGTTGTCTGCGGTTGTTTGTACGTTGTGACTTTGTACGTAAATGCTTCGATGGTTTTGGTGTTGTGTTTAGATTTTTAGTTTTTAGTTTATATCTGTTTTAAAAAGATATTATGGTCTTTATCTACTACTACTGCTACTATTACCATTACTACTATCACAACTTCTACTACTACTACGACAATTACTCTCTACCACCACTCAGCAACCACCATCACCACCTTTCCCTACCTCCTTACACCCCCCCTCCTCCTCTTCCCCTCCACGCCCGCCCCGCCCCCGCCCGTCATCTTTTCCTCCCTCGTTAGTGGTGTTTGCTCCCCGTCACTGCCTGAGCTAATCGTCCACAATTAAGGAAGAGATCGTTATCACCTTCGACAGCCACCTCCCTCAACTTTTCCTGTCAGACAAGAGCTCCTTCTTCCCTCTCTCCTCCCCCCTCTATCCCTCCCTCCCTCCCGCTCCCGCCCATTCACCCTTTCCCAAACCATCCGCCAGTCATTCTCTCTCTCTCCTCTCTCTCTCTCTCTCTCTCTCTCTCTCTCTCTCTCTCTCTCTCTCTCTCTCTCTCTCGCACTGAAATAACCTTCCTTTCCCATAATTATGTATTTTTAGGATTCTGTTATTTATGTGATCGGAAAATAATGTTTTGTCGCGTTCGAAAGAAAAGAATAAGTTACCTTAAGCCGATTTTGGGGACTTAAGTAATATTTTGACAGCATGGGAGGAACAGCAAGAGATCAGTGTCGCCGGCTGTCACATATCAGTCCCAATGCAATACACCTTCTGTAGATGTAATCAAAAGGCATAACAGTGGTAATTCAAGACTGTTAGGATAGTTAATAACGAAACTTTTATATTAGTACCTTATCTGTACCGTGTCGTGTGGTGGCTGAAAGGTTATTACGCTTAAGTGGTGATTGTTAGACCAGTGTTCGTATCCTCTGGTTTTTTTTCGCATGTAAATGAATGGATAAAAATAACTGGAGATATATAAATAATACTGTTTTTTTCTTCTGAGGCACTATTGACTAACAGGGATATTCAGCCATGTACAGATTATTCTTCTAAATACTAATTAGTTATATAGCCTTTAATGGGGGTGTTTTAAGAGTATTAGTGTTATGCTAAGTGTCTTCTCTTCCCCTTCAGGAGTGGACCGCGCCCTACAGGACATGAACGGCTCCCTGGCAAGAAGTATCGACCTCCACTTTATGTACTCCTTCAGGCCTCACAGCGTCGGTGAGTGAGCACCCGCCTTACGTGGTTACTTTTGTTCCTTCATGATAGTATATGCTTTAAATATATATTATAATTGTGTCACTTTGATATTATGATTACACTATTACTACTGCTACTACCACTATTCTCTCTCTCTCTCTCTCTCTCTCTCTCTCTCTCTCTCTCTCTCTCTCTCTCTCTCTCTCTCTCTCTCTCTCTCTCTCTCTCTCTCTCTCTCTCTCTCTCCTCTCTCTCTCTCTCTCTCTCTCTCTCTCTCTCTCTCTCTCTCTCTCTCTCTCTCTCTCTCTCTCTCTCTCTCTCTCTCTCTCTCTCTCTCTCTCTCTCTCCTCTCTCTCTCTCTCTCTCTCTCTCTCTCTCTCTCTCTCTCTCTCTCTCTCCTCTCTCTCTCTCTCTCTCTCTCTCTCTCTCTCTCTCTCTCTCTCTCTCTCTCTCTCTCTCTCTCCTCTCTCTCTCTCTCTCTCTCTCTCTCTCTCTCTCTCTCTCTCTCTCTCTCTCTCTCTCTCTCTCTCTCTCTCTCTCCTCTCTCTCTCTCTCTCTCTCTCTCTCTCTCTCTCTCTCTCTCTCTCTCTCTCTCTCTCTCTCTCTCTCTCTCTCTCTCTCTCTCTCTCTCTCTTCTCTCTCTCTCTCTCTCTCTCTCTCTCTTCTCTCTCTCTCTCTCTCTCTCTCTCCTCTCTCTCTCTCTCTCTCTCTCTCTCTCTCTCCTCTCTCTCTCTCTCTCTCTCTCTCTCTCTCTCTCTCTCTCTCTCTCTCTCTCTCTCTCTCTCTCCTCTCTCTCTCTCTCTCTCTCTCTCTCTCTCTCTCTCTCTCTCTCTCTCTCTCTCTCTCTCTCTCTCTCTCTCTCCTCTCTCTCTCTCTCTCTCTCTCTCTCTCTCTCTCTCTCTCTCTCTCTCTCTCTCTCTCTCTCTCTCTCTCTCTCTCTCTCTCTCTCTCTCTCTCTCTCTCTCTCTCTCTCTCTCTCTCTCTCTCTCTCTCTCACGCCCACTTTCCCTGCCCACAGAGCCCGATGACTCCTCCTCCCCTGAGACGCCCATAATGACAATGATGCACGGGGAAGTGTGACGTCACGCTCTGGGGTGAGGCGCGTCCCGTTGAAAAGGCTAATCCCCCCTCCCCGGAGCATCACCAAGACCAAGACCAAGACCTTTACGTCACATCATTGTTCACGCCGCTAAGAGAGACAGACAGATGGACGGACGGACGGGAAGACTTGCAAATTCTCCTCTATTCTCTGCTGTCAGATGTTGCGATTCAGTGATTATCTTTTATTTTTCTCTTTCTTTCTCTCTCTCTCTCTCTCTTTATTGTATTGTGTTAAGGTATTTCGGTCAAGAAAGTTAGGAGAAGAAATTAAATGCTGTGTTATTTCTTTATTTATTATTATTTTTTAAGCAGTTCTATATATAAAAAAAATCTATATTTTCTCTTCTTTCGCGGTACGTTTAACTTACTATCATACATCGTACATACATACATACATACAGTGTCGCCACCATAGTCATCATATCATCATTATCACCGTCTTCATAACCATCATCATTATCATCATCACCATCATTATCATCATCATCGTCATCATCAGTATATAGTTATAATGTCCATAGTGGTAGCTGTGTCAGAGTACTAAATGTGTCTTTCAGTGTTCATTGTACAGTGATGTGATGACAGCGTGGTGTGGTGTTCCAGGGACAGCTGATGGACACGTGGTCTCACCTGAAAATACCCTTCATCATATTATTTATACTCATATCGTCGGTTTTTATGATTTAATTAATATCCTTATGTTATTGCACAGTCAACTTTCAATTATTATGACTTGAAGTAAATGAATTAATAACCCCGTAGTCCCTGCCTGCTGCTGCCAATCACGTGGTCAAATCATCAAATGTTAGTTCTCCTCTAGACCTTCGAGGTGGTACACGCACGCCCCTCCGTTGTGATTCAGTGAACGTATAGTTATTTATAATTATTTAGTTGCGTATCATATCTTGACAACATCAACGGAACATTACCTTGTCGCGGTGAACATATGAAGGAAATGTTAGTCATGATTTAAAAGTAATAACGAAGAACTCAGTGTGGATCAATGGAGAAAAGGTTTAGTCAAAGTTCTTGTCGAAGCTTGTGTTTACCGGTGACGGGAGGCTCCGCTCTTTAACGTCCTGTGTGGTGTGTCGGATTACAGCCCTACACTCGATGATTGTAGTGCGGTAAGTAAATGAATATTGCTTTAAGTTCATGTTTTGATGCAGGATAGGAATGCAAGGTGGAAAGTTTGTTCATGAATCTTGTAAACAGACCACCGCCGGCCTGAGTTTAGTTGACGTGACTCATGAACCCGAAGCTTCACTCCCACGGGTAGGAGCGGAAAGAGCAATTATGGGGCAGGAATAGGCTGCCGTTCAGTTTAGTTATTACTTCATTTATGTACTTCTATTGATTCACTTGTATACACTGAACCATGAATAGCAAAAAAGTAGTAACAGCTGTTTGGACTAATTACTCGTCACCAACAGTAACGCAAATAAGTGTCTTCACATACTCAATGAATTATATTATTTTAGTTGTGATTAACACCATCGTGGTAATGAAAAAGAACAAATGCAATACAGTGTTGAATGCAGCAGGAAGGGTCTACACTTTACAGTTTTAAAACGCTAATTTCTCTATCCTCATTAACCCCACGAATGTCAGCAGTCATGTAAGCCACTCCCATGGTAGTGACTAAGGGGAACTCAACTTGCCTCCCCTCCCCTTAAATAGAACACACGTGCACGGCTGTCCCAGTGTCACCAATGCTTACATTCCCACCATAAGGTACCTGTGAATGCCACTGGACCCCTGTATATTGACGGCGGAACTTGTGATGGTTCTGTAACATATGCATTTGTTTACAGTTACTGGAGGTCAGCGGTAGGGTGAAGGAAGATGTGTTTTGTGCTGTAAAATACCATAGGATATCTAATGTAGCGTCTACTTAACTCTTAAGAAAAGGGATGCGTTTCCTTTGTTCGTGAAAGGAATTTGTCAATCCTGTGCATCTAGTTCAGCTGAGCCAAAGACAAAGTTATTAATGGTGTGCTTCAACTTGCTCCCACACTCATGGATTTGTACTCACACCAGCTTGTTTCCCTCATCATTATTAGTGTTAGGACTTTGAGCTGTAGAACTAACACACTAACATGTGACCACCCCACCACCACCAGCCAGGAGCCACACCCCACACCCCACACCCCTCCCCTGGGGCAGTGAGTCCCGTTAAATATATGTATGCTAGATTTCCCGCCATATCCTTTGTGATGGCTGCATTTCAGGAGTTACTTTATCAATAGTAACAACGGGATCCTTGATTTGAAAAGCTACATTACACAAAATTCCAATGACTTACGTAACTGACTTTTTCATTTACATTTCTCCGTGTTCTATTCTCCCCCCGAAAGTGCACTTGTATGGAATATTCCCCATTCCCTAAGTGCATGAATGTATGTCTCATTCATTTACGTGTATATATGTATGCATATGTATATTTCTAAGCTCATGCAGAAATGTAAGTGATGAAGGAAAGTCAGGGAAAGAAATCACATTAATATATCAGACCAACCTTACTTGGGTCTCTAATACCTCAGTTTCGTCAATTATCTGAAACTCACATAGACGTTACTTAAATGGGAGTATTTATTCATGTTGTACCACCATATAATGCAGTCAGTCATAGATGTTAAAAATAAAAATTCGATACATTCAAGAGTCTCCCCCTATACCACTAACACTATGTCCCAAGATGCATACACCTCCACGTTACCCTCAGCTGGCTGGTGATGCCTTAGTCAGGTGCGTCAGACAAGTGAAATTGCAATTGTTGCCGTGTATTGGACTCGTACTTATCTTGTTTGTCACACCACTTCACCTCACAACAGTCAAACCACAGCCATATTTTAAAGGAAAGAATTATAAAAAAAGATATGTTGTCATGCCTTTTATGCCTTGGAGGTGGCCAGAGTCTATCATGCCTGTTCTTATACTCATACTCTCTCTCTCTCTCTCAGATATTGTGACTGCCCCCCACAATTTCTAGGGCCTTGTTTTTCACTACAAAATCAACCTTGCTTTATATATTATTCCTGTCGCCTCATTCTCTCTCTTTCTCTCTAGGTGACCAAACTCTCAGGGTGTTTTTCAGCTGTTTTCTTGTTGGGTTTAGTTAAAAAGGGTAACTACTAAGAGTGTGGGCCTTGTAAGGGTAGGGATGGCCTGTGATGGCTCATTCTAGAAGGCATGGCACCAGTTTTTTTTTTGATTTCACACTTAAAAACACCTTAATGATATCTTTTCTAAATCTTACAACCTCATGCCTTAGTTTGACATCATCAGATACATTATTGTTACTTGGCAGGGTTCAGTAAGGTTATTGTGCCATTAGAACCAAAGTTTACCGAAGGACTCAATGGTACATATCATTGATGTACTTGTGATAGATTGAGCCTTCCATATTACATGATAATACATTGAGGTTATATGGCTGTGGTGTGGCTGATGTAAGGTGATGTTGGTCTCAGCAATATTCATGGAAGTGGTGTGTGTTAAGTGGTCGTGGTGGTGTGTGGGGTGTGGTGTGCATGGCAAGTTGAAGGTTTCCTGGATCCCTGCTGCAGTGTTCCTGTCAGTAGTGTGTCGTCACCCTCACTCACTCCTGTGCAGTGGATATTTTCTCTCCAAGTAGAGCAAGTAACATGTAGGGTGTTTATTTATTTCAGTATGTACCACTTCATCGCAGATATAAAACATTGTTATGTAATAAAATTTATTGTTCATTTATGTTTTACTATATAACCTTGAGATTACTAGTAGAATGGATTAGTAGTTAAGTTTTGATGGCAACTATTTGGATTTTACTGTACTAATGGATAATGAAAATTACTTTGCTTTCCGCTTTGTCCATTTCCATTCTTACTAGTGGATTCCTCCTTCACCTGGCTAGTGCGAGGCGTGTGGTTATGATCAGGATGACAAAATATGCATGACATCAAAGCTCATTCTACATGCATTTGAATTTCATAAATCAATATTTCTGTAGAAACTCAAACAGATCCTGTTTCCTGCTTTTTCTCTCCTTCAAGTATTACTCGATCTTTTGTCCTCTCACGATAAGTAACTCCGTCTAGTATGAAGTGATGAAACTTACTGCAAGTCAACATTAAGGTAGTTGTGGGGTCGAGTCCAAGTGAAGAGTAACTCGTAACATGTTGGAAGCTAATTATGCAATGTAAGCCAAAAGTAAGTAGTATAGAGTGGTCATTGTTGTCATTAATGGAGTGATCATCAAGGTTTGCTTTCTACCATTCCATCCTCATGAAATCATCACCTCCATGTGTCACGTAGTGTTTGTATGTTGTCCTCGCGGGTTAATGTAACTTAAGACAATGTGGCTGACCAAGGTATCACAACTTGGTTCATTGACTGGTATAATGTTCTTTGTAACCCCATAGTGCTTGAACGTAAGTCAGTGTTAGTAGAAGGGTTGTTCAGAGTTGTCAAAACACCTAGTGATGGATTCTGGAACTTGATTGACCATTAAGATTCCATAATTTTTTTCTTCTTGGGAAGTTGTGGATAATCATTTAGGTGCATACAAAAATAAGTTGAATACCTACACAAATATCAATACATTTATAGAGAGAAATTCAATATTCAAATGGCATATTATTTTGGACAGATTATTGATTCTTTCTCTCTCTCGTCTTTAATCTGTTACTGCATAGTGTTGTCGAGGTTTCGTTGCGGGACATGGGATCATAAAATAAATACTCCAGATTGCTCTCTCCCTTTATGGTATGAATTACTATATAAGCGAAGACAAGCTATGTACATTGTATAATTTACATATAAATCAAGAAGAATAAGAGAAAAGAGCAGCCAACCTTTACCAGTCATCTATAATAATTGGAAGGTCACCCAAAATATACATGATAATTTTTTTTTAAAGATTGAACTTCGAAGTGTACATTGCTTGTGTTGATATGCTCTAGATGTAGTTATCACAGCCCTAAATACAAGCACACATGCAACATCCATAGGCTCTGAGCACGCGTTGATTGCTGCAGTATGTCAACAATGCTTTTAAGTATTCATGTTTATCCTTACAGTTGAAAACAGTATGAGTATTGATGCAATTGGTGACATAAGTTGTATATAGTAATGCTGATCTGTTTCTCCTACGTTGCAGCATTTTTTTCTACTCGTACAATATTTCTTATTACACATTAGTACTATGCAGCACTCTAAATTTAATTAATTTAGCTGCAAACGTTTTGCAGTACTCAAAAGAGCAGGCATTAGTTCAGCTAATATAACATCTTAGTTGACATACAGGAATTTCAACATACCTTCTTTTTAGGTAAATAATGGATAAAATACTGTACTGGACTACACTTTAAAGTATGACTTAGTAGTATGTCTCAGAGCATCATATAAAACTTCAGTATTAAATGCTGAATTATTTCAAAACAACAGTTCTAGTTACACCATCTTAAAAAAATATAGTTTGCAGCATGTTGTAAAAATTGGACTTGAAATTGGTCTCTCACAGCATACTCTATTCTCACAAGAACTCTGCTTCATTTCTTGTACATTGATTACAAGTCCTTGTGCTTTTTCAACTTGAAAAAATGAGGTAGTCAAAGCCTTAAAAAACCCGCCTTTGACTGTTACTCGTAATATAACAACTTACAAAAGAAAGCATCTGAGGAATAAGTATTCCACCAAACAGGAGTGAGACTGTGCCAGAAATCACTGCAAAGTGTTGGTTGGTGTGCCAGAGAACCATTAGGTGTGAGGCCATGGTTATCTGTGAACAATTTTGTACATACACACTTATAACTAAAATGTGCATTGGTGTTTAACATTATTCAACACCTGCACACCACACTTGTGTCACTTTCTGCCTCACTCTCACTTGGTAAAGCAATTGTAAATACTTTCCATCACATAGTTAGAAATCACAAACGCAGATAAGAACTTAATAAAAAAATTCATAAGATAATAATGTTAAGAATACATTTTTGTATTGAGTTTGAAAATATTTTAGACGTAAGATAAATGAGCATTTGTCAAAGCTCTTAAACAGGAACATCTTACATAGTCTGCATGCTAATAATTTTTTTGTGCACACAGATACTAGAGAGAAACCATAAGACTTAAATGGTGCTAGATGATGAAATTGTTAAAGCACCTTGCATAGGCTTACCAGCAGGCCTTTGAGTCTTTAAATATGGAGCTAATACTTGCAGCACCTGACATAGACTCTCATTCATCAGTAGATTCACATTGCTTATAATGTGCGTTCCATTGGCTGGCAAACGTATACAGTGGAAGTCCTATAATCAGCAAGGCAAGGGATCAGTGGTGCTTCGGATTACTGGATATTTTGTACTATTGGGGTTACCTTTGAAAAGTATGTTAATACAAGTATGATGTACATGTACAACTTGTGGAAGGTGTGGGATCCATGTTTAGTCATTGACAGTCACAAACTGTGTCTGAAAATCACGTAAACAATCAGAGTTTGAGTCTGAACAGGTTGGTCAGGCAGCATCTGTTCACCTGCTGTAAGGGTGCTTGTGGCACCTTGTTTGAATTTTCAGCCACCTGCCTCAAACATCGGGATACATATTTCAAATATCGGGATATTTTGTATTTGGCTTAATTTTCTAAATTTTGTATTGGGATTTTTGGACTACCAGCATTCGGATTATAGGACTTTCACTGTACTTGAATTAATAGCTTTATTTTTTTTATCCTTATCTTAATTGAGGTGGGAATGATTTAAGAATTTCCAACAAATGTATTGAGGCCATTACCAATCCTCTATAAGCTATATGACCTGCCCGACTTTTCCTCTTTGTGTTGATGTGAACTTCCACACACAGTTTTGTCTCAGGAACACGATTTGTGAGGAATGACATTTGAATGAAGATATTTCATATATATATATATATATATATATATATATATATATATATATATATATATATATATATATATATATATATATATATATATATATATATATATATATTACCCACGCATCGGTAAAGTATCCAAAACTTTGCTCAACATCACATGAATTTGTAATTGCATTACTGTGTTTGACATCATGTTGTAACAACTTTTTTTCTACTGTTCATACTAATTTTATTTTAATCCTAAAGTTTTAAGTATTTACTGTGTATTTGTAACTGTTTATGCCACTCATATGCATTATTTGTGGCTGTCTCATGGAACAATACAGGCAAGAAAGGATCAAAGACTACAGCGTCTTTATACCATTAACTACACTCTTTATAGAGTTCGTGCAGCCACAGATATTTCCACATACTATATATCCTCATTAGGAGTCTGTGTCTAGAATCTCCTTGATAAGTACACAGCAGTGTTCTTGTTGATGAGTGGGTCACCCTCACACTTGAGCAGGATTTGTATGTGTGCTGGCTAAGGCCAATGTTATCTAGAAGACCCTTTGATTTTAATACCTGAAAGTACCTAAGTTACCATTAAATTGTTAATCTCTTTTTGGTGGAACCTTATGTGTAGCATTATGAGCAACCCGGTGAACGGACCCTACTGGCTTGACTGGTACATTTAGGCAAAATGAGAGAATACATGAAAGACTGGAAAAGCTATCAGCATGCTGAGTTATGCATGATGTAATAGCTATTGTTATATATTTATTAAATTTCAGAAATATTCTGTAACAAAAATTATATATTTATTTGTCTACAAATATAAATGCTTAAGAATAACTAGAAGAAACATTTTCCTCATGTACAAAATCAACAGATTTATTGCTAGTTTCATACCTGAAGACCGATCACAAATTTACATACACAGTCAAATTTAGAGTATTCATAATAATGTAGAACATCAATCTGACCATTATGTAACTGATTCCAGAAATGAAGATGTTTATATTACCGCTACCTTATGAATGAAACATAATTTGTGTATTTTTAAGTATATATCAGTTTCCTAAATCACTCAACAAGGCCAGCAGAATAATGTATTGTTATTTTAATACTTTCCACTAATCAACATATTTCAGATGTTCCTTCATTATGTTTTGCATATTAAAGGATCTCATCTAGAAAGACAGCAAATTGTTGCCTCCATATTCCATCCATTAAAAGGAAGCTTCATACTTGTGCAATGGCACTGCAAAACAACTTTCATTTGTTGTATGAATACTATTTGCACACCAACGTGACTTAAATATTACCCTCAGTTAACAAAGAATTGCTGTCCACCCGATGCACTAACAGTGACACGTTACAGTGAAAACTCAAGGTCCTAGAGACTCGAGTGCTGCAGAATAACCTTGTGTTAGCAGAAATTATTTTCACATTTACATGGAACAGCTAATCTGAAAATCAACAATGAGAAAATAACTATCTAGCTATAGATATATGGAGTGTAAAATTTGACTGTGTATGTACATTAACAATTAATTATATCACATATTCCTAATTTGGAAGCAACTAACCCTTGATCTGGTTAAGTTTTCATAACACGGAAACCTGAAAAGCTGAGTCACAAACCTCTCCGATACTGTTTTTTGATAAGTGTGTAGAAAATTGTACAAAAATCACAACACTAGCGTAGTTTGTAGAATTACATGTAAATATAATTCTGTATGATTGTGACACACACACACACACACACACACACACACACCACCAAGAATGGTACACAGGCGATATGTAGGGAATAAAAAAGAGAATAAATGAACTTGGTAACCCAGCCAGAGCAGCACACAAGCCTGGGCAGCCACCTCCCTTGGGGCAGCCACCTCCCTTGGGGCAGCCCTGATCAAGGCTGTACTGACTGACTGACTGACAAAATACACACCAACAATGGATTTAATAACAATAAACTATTATAATAATGACAGGCAGTCAAGGTTTGTGCATGAATTCTGGATATCAAAATGCATGAATGGCAGCCAGTCAATGGGACAAAAATGAATAAAATTAGTGAAGAGTATAACAAAGAACCAAGACAAGGATCCATTAGAACCAAGACAAGGATCCATTAGAACCCTCTTACCTAGAAGTATTTGTAGGGCATGAGTAGGCTAGGTTAGGTTAGGCAAGGAATAGGAAAACACCTCAGAGCTGGGACAGATGAGATAATAGAAGGTCATGAAATGCAGGGAGAGGGAGAAAGTTGTGATCACAGCCCTTGGGGAGGAGATACTCACCCTCATGAAAAGAAGAAATAAAAAAAAATTAAGTATGACAAGTCATTCATACGATTATAATTTTCTTATTGATCACAATAAGAAAAAACTGCAAACAAGTTTCAACCATTTGTAAATACTTAAGTTATTGATTTTGTGCACATTTTCATTTTCATAATGTAATTATGTTAAATATTAAGATTTTTTTGCATTGATATGGACATCTTAGTATTAAACTTGATGGTCTTACAAACCCATATTATGTCATCAAAGAAAAGAATCAGAATACATCCCTAACACACATCAGATCAGAAGAGAAGTTATACTGCAAGGAGTGAAATACCAAACAACAATGCACTCACTACTCAGCCATGCCACCCTCTAAAAGTGTCTTACAATCAAGCCACACCTCTCACCCACAGCTTGGCGGCCAAGGAATAACAAGTTTCTGATTAAATGAAAATAACAATAAAAAAAGAAAGAAAAAAGAATCACTCGCCATTGCCTGGTAGATGGGCCCAGTAATACTACCTGTTGGCCTCACAGTCCTCCTCCAGGGGTCAACTTGAGTCCTCTGGTGGCGATGCATCACAGAGGGTCTCGCCGCCCTCCTTCAGCTCAGTGGCTTTGCTCAGCAGCACCTGGACATCCACTGGAGGGTAGTGCTGAGGGCAAGGGAACACAGATTAGGAGATATGACAATAATTGTGCTGCTACAGTACAATTTAGGAAGGAACTAGGAAAATAAATATGGCAGGAAAATGTTGGAAGCAAAAATGAAGTACTGAGATGGGACAATGGAAGTAAATGAGCGACTATAATGTTTCAAAATTAAGTGCAACATGTCTGGACCCAAATCATGTTTATTATGAGACAAGGCATCAGCCACTCGTTTTTCATAGAGGTACCTAAAGTGTAGTGTGACCTCATGGTTTTCAATATAGGAGTGAGTGTTATACTAACATCACAACAACTCACCTGCAGGATTTTCATGTTGGAACCAAAATCATTTTGCAGCATAACATCTCTTTGCAGTCTGAAGAAAAGTAACTTGATTATATTTTGGTTGCATGTTTAGGGGACAAAGTAACTTAGGACTTTAAGTTTAATGTTGAGCTGTGCAATATTCTTTTTAAAATCTCTTTAATTTATAACTTATAACTACATGCTTCTTTTGTCAAGTAGCATTAATTTGCCAGATAAGTTTATAATGTCAACACACTGCTTAGAGTTAAGCATGAGTTCACATAACTAGTAAGAAGAAATGATAAGAACATTGTACCCAGACACTTGACTTACACCATCATTGCTGTGCACACTTGGATCAGACAAGTGAAGCGATTGGCATCAGCAAACAGAGAGTCCCACACTCGTATTACATCAGGAAGGTCAAACTCTTGGGACAGCAGCAGAGTTAGCCATCTGGAAGGCCAAACATATTAACAACTATTACTAATGATAGTTTGATATAACTATCTATCTTTCTATATATCAGCTCGACATTCCCTGTCCTCTCATTTTACAGTGAGATTCCACTGGCACCCACATCTTCTGTACTTACTAGCAAAGATTTTTTTTCCCCTGTAATCTCTCATTAATCCTCTGAGTTGTAAAACATGACCAATATCAAATGTCAACACCTCGCTGAAAACTAAAACTGTTAATTTCTACCTAAAGCTGAAGAACTGTGGCCGGAGTTCCTGTATCTTGAGACGGTTCCACAACTGGTGGTCGTGATGCCTCAGGTTGGACATGAGACGGTCCATCATGGCTCCAATGCCACTCTCACTCTCATCCAGCGTGCGGATGAAGAAGTCTCGGATCTCTCCCATCAAGGCAATGAAGCACCAGAAGCAGTCTGCCTCTGCATTCTCTGCACACAAATATATTAGGTATTTCCTACTTAAACTTCTTTTGAATTAGTTGAATGTATGCTTCTAGGCATAAATTGTGGGTAAGATTAGTACTGTTCATGTCGATGTCAGTTGAATCAGCCACTGCTTCATCTGTGCATTTCTTCTAACAAGGAATAACAGTTGTCCTTAGTGCAGGCTACAAGCAAGGTTTATTTTCCACTCATGATAATGGTTTCCATTTATTGAGTATGAATCTACATTCAATGTGAAAGTGATGTTACCTTTATAATGCTAAATGTTGTATGTGCTCGTACCTCTAAAAGCTAAGTTTGGATCATTGGCAAAGGTGTAGTATATCGGCCCAATGATCTCATTCATGCCCTGTACATAAGACTGGCCGGGGTTGAGCTTGGCATAAATAAACAGGATCCTCTCCACTACCTCCCAGTGAGCCTCTGATCCTGGTGGTAGTGGGTGGTAATCCTCGGTCTGAGTACTTCTTCGGTTAGATGATTCCAGCTGTAAAAACAACCTCTGATTAATGTGGATTACATAAAATGATATAGGACGAACAAATACCAGGAGACCAGTTGGTTTAAAACGAGGATATCTGTTGAACTATGTACTACATAAAGTAAACTACATGTAGGAGATCAGGATAATTCCTAATGAGGAAATACTGATAGGAAAATGCCATGTGAAGGGACATTATGATGCTTGAAAAGAAATATATTCACAAATACAAACTTGAAATACTGACATTCTGATGACCAATATCAATATGGAGTATAATGATATAATATATTCTTATTTATAAACTTTCATTCTGCCTTCATAATTAATCTTCACATTCCTCTCCTGCATTGAATACCTTTGTGATGCCAAGACCTTTCCTGGTGACTGAAGTGGCAGCGAGGGAGGAATGAGTGACCCGGCGATGCAGCCTTTCCACCTCCGGGTCATTCACAATCACCTCACACGGATACTGTGTCCCGCGCTGGAAGAACATGATGTCAGGACAAAGCCGTCTGGGGAAGGAAGGTGAGGTGAGTTGTTTAAATATTAGTAAAATATAGAATTCTTCTCTTAGTCATAACAGTGAGAGTTTGTAAAGATAATAGAGCAAAAAATACACAGGAAACCATCTTTATACCATCAATTGTATTCATATAAAACATAAAACCAGTCATAGTATATGATTGTATAGTAAAAACAAGAAGACATGAATACGACAGGAAACTTGGTAAATTTATTAGACAAAGATGAAATCACTTAATTTAACCTAAAGCATATTGCAGTGTATATAGGGACGTTTTCTTAGCTCATAAGGGGAATTATGTTTAGTTTAACATGAAATATGCAAGAACAAATAATTCTTACCATTTCTCTTATACATACGTAGTTTAAACCAACAAAATCATACAATAAACAACTGTATAATGATGGTTTTCTGTATATATCAATCCTACGTTACCAAATGTTACTTCACACTACTAACATTACGTCCACAACACATCCTACACACCTGACATCCTTATCAATCTGTGCGAGGACTTCATTATCTTTGAAGAAGGATCCCCACTGTGACTCAGGGTTGGGGTTGAGTGGGTGGTCTTCTACGTGGTTGTTGCCGCTGCCGCTGCCGTTCTTGCTGAGTCTGGCCGGCTCAACCACCATCTCCTCTGTGACAGCCATAGTGTTTCAAGCTTCTAATGTGTCTATATTAGTTAATGTCAGAATAAGTTTTAGGATTAGAGATTGAGCCAAGTCATGAATGGAGGTGAAGGCTAGTTAGCTCTGTGGTCTAATTATTGTAAATCGTAAGCTATAGTTAATAATTTTTCTTGCTTAAACATTTTTGGCCAGAATGGGAACTACGGGTAATCTGTTGAGCTATAGATTGCCATGTTATCAAGAATTGTCTCTCTTTTATATTGAGATACAAACAACTTCTGATTATGTGCATAGATTTCAATAATAATATGTTAATAGGAGCGGTAAGAAACGTGGCCTGCAGGAGTGATGTAGACAGGAATAAAACAAAAGAGCAATGGGAGTGATGGAGACTCCTTGTAAGATGGAGAAGCACCATAGAGGGACATTATCATAGCAAAATGGATGTAGGTGCTGTGGTCAGTCTGGAGAATGGGGGAGAGGGAAAGAGGGAGAGGGAAAGAGGGAGAGGGGGCGGTATCAGTAATCATCACAAGCATAATCTACAAGCAAACAAGTGTTGTATGGAAATCACTTACATACACTCAAATCACAGCACACATTTAGTCAAACAGTAATTGCCAAAAAACTGTAAACTAAAGACACTTATCATGAAATTTCAACATTAATTTAACTCATTTGTTTCGGTTAAAAAATTAGAAGTCGTATTTGATTATAAAAAAGTTGGAAATTATCAGAACTTTTTAGCTTTTATAAATAGCAACTTTTTGGCCTTACCTACTACCGCAGTACCACACTACCACAGCCACATCAACCACACAGAACTAACCGACAAAGTGGCGGTACTGTGCCCTCTTCTTGTTGAGTGTGTCGTTCCATTGTGTTCTATCAAGGGGCAGGTAGTGAAGTAATAGTTTCCAGCACAGGGCTCGACGACCCCCTTCATCTGGAACGCCTGTTTGGTGTCGGCAGGAAAGGGGAAGAGGTCGGAAGGAAAATAGATTACCGTAATGTCAGTTATATTTAAGGTTTATTTTTTAATTACTGTATTTATTTATATTATGGTTAAAGGTGATAAGATGATGTTTATGAGTACAGTACAATATCCTCATGGAATTATGTGTAGTTCAGCTTTATTGCAATTCCTTATTACATTCAATTTTGTGTGTTTTGGGTTCATAATATTAGCTATATACTTGATTGTTATACATATCATTAGCAATATATAAAATTTTCCTACCTAAACTAACACTGTATGTTGTAGTTAAGACTGTAGGTAAGTAGCAGTTGGGTTAAGTTTGTTTAGGTTTTTAAGGAGTTAGAATAATGGCGTATATAAGAATGAGCTCCTATCACCCACCCCCTAATAAGGTCTTACACACGTCCTATCAACAATGTGTTCAGACAATAAAGGCTCCTATCACCCCCCTTACAAGGTCCTACACACATTCTATTAATTACATCTTGCCATACATATCACTAAGTCTCCTGTCACTCCCCTAACAAGGCTCCTATCAACCCATCCTATCACCACACACACGCCCCCTCACCATCCTCCTCCTCCAGCTTACCACTGAAACAAAGGTGACGCAGCCTCTCCAACTCTACCACATCTTCATTAAGTAAAGCGTCGAATTCCACCAGTCTGTAAACAAGGTGACAGTAAGCATTAAAGGGTCAGTAGTGTGTAATTGTGGTGTTTTGTGGGTGGTAAAGTGGGTTTGTTTACCTCGCTTTGTATGCCGCCATGGTTCACTGTGACATAGAGGTGTGATAGAGGCACTGTCACTCCCTGGCTAGTGACGCTATATATTCGCCATCTTTGTTTGTTTGTTATCCGCCATCTTGGTATGATTCTTCTGTTATCTAGCTAGTTTTTTATAGTTAAAGATGGGGGTTTATAGATTAAGTTTTGCTGCCATACTCTCTAGGATATATAAACACAGCTGCTAAACACTGCTATAATCGTTTTCATAATTTAATGAGACTATTTTTGTTTTTATTTATATATTATTTTTCTTTTGTAATTTGATAACCTCTCAATATCCTTGTGTATGTATGGTATGTAAGGATTGTATTACTAATGAAATGTAATCGTGTACTGGGATGATATTACATACTTACATAAAGGTCATAGATGGACGTGATTCTAGCCTCACTGAAGCATTTGTAACCATGTCTTAAAAGTAGGTAAACATATGAATAAGTAGATGAATAACCACCACCACCACTCCCTCACTCTCCTCCTTCCCTACAGGTGTGTGCTGGCGAGGGTGACATCATCTTGGTGGAGTCACTCGGCACTGGAGTTACCAATGATCCTGTTGACTGGATAGAACAACACAGCCTGGCGTCTAGTGTGTTTGTGTAAAGTGTGCATAAAATGGTGTCCGTCCACTGCGCAACAAGAAGACTTCTCATGCAGTGTTGACTGTGTGTGTGTGTGTGTGTGTGTGTGTGTGTGTGTGTGTGTGTGTGTGTGTGCTCATTGACTCAACATCTTCCCCCTTTAGTGCAAAACCACCCTGGTACATAGATAAACTTCATCCTCAAATTTCATGGTGGTTGGATATAAGGAAAACCGTGCCTATTAAGTGTAATAACTTGATAGAACATAACAGAACAGGTCTTGTTGTTGTGACCGCTAGCAGCCGACAAGACCTCCAACCTGGTGATAATATTTTTTCGTTTTAAACCTTCCCTGTTCCTCTACATGTCATTTTGAGGGATGGAGGAACAGTAACACGTTATTCTTCACCATTAATAGTGGTTGGATATAAAGAAAACATTACATATTAAGCGTAAATAGCCTTAATAAATAACATCAAGTTTCAACAGGTAGTTAGGTGGCGGCCGTGCGTTGACTGCTGCGTCACGTATATATTAAACCAAAATTGAGATTTTTATTATACACAGGAAAGCAATCATATATACTTAAAAAAATCGTTTGAAATACCTATCCGTTTCCTACATAAACATTTATTATATTTGATTCGTATTTATTTCATGAAAAATGTTTATTTCTAAGGTCAATCATAAAATCGAATAATAGAATAAAGCAATAATAATGAAATTAAACCAATATAAACCATAGAATAGAATATATAAAAATTATTCAAACCGAAAGTAAAGCCTAAATAAACCATAACACAAAGAAAAACGGAAAATATAACGAACAAATGAGGAAAAAACACCGTAATTATTTGTTTACATCCAAGAGTGTTAATTATAGCGTGTTAGGTACAGTAAAAGAAGTGTTAGGACATGGTGACTTACAAGTATAGAGATGAAGGTGAGTGTGTTGTGTTATGAGTGTGTTATGGTGAGCTGATGGGCTACCAGGCTGACGAATCAGCAAAAATCGATAAAAGTACCGGTATACCGAATAGATGCACATCCCTAGATACACACACACACACTCAACTGACGCCAGGCAATGTAATCTGATTGTGTTTCCTATTAATAATTATAATACTTAGGGCACCAGTGGTGTTGCATATCACGTATATATATATATATATATATATATGTACTACGCTCATAGTGCTGCACTTGTTGATATTAAGCATCTGGGTGATGCAGTTTAATGTTAACAAGTGTAGCATTGTGAGCGTAGATAAAGGTAATAGGCCTGTAGACTACACATTAAATGACACTACCTTAGGAAGGTCATATAGTGTGAAGGAAATAATTGCTTAACTGTCATAATTTATTGGTTGGTTTAACAGTGACAAGAACATGATTTCTTGGTGACAGGTGTGGATCAAAGGCAGGAAAGAGGACACTTTCTAAACCTGAAAATAAAATGCAATGTCTTAGTAAACAAGGAGAACAAAGGGGCAACATATAATTACTTTGGTGTCCATTTTTCAGTTATTGCATCTTATATATTACCTAATTATCATGAATTTAAGAACTCTCAAGGGATGTAGTGTGAGAGGAGTGAAAGATTAATGAGCCAATTAAGTCTATGTTTCAATGCAAGTGGTATGAGAGATGAGAGAAATAAAGTTATTGAATGTTGTCTGAGAGGGAGAGTGCATGTTCTAGGTCTAAGTAAAAACCATTTGAGTGTGGAATGCAAAATGAAGATATTATATAGGAAATTATGGTTGTTATAGTTGGTTAGGTATATGGACTTCTTCCACTGCTATTACCCTCCCTTCATCCCCATCGCCTGCTTCTTCACCTTTCACTTCTATCGTTCCTTCAGTGTCAGTGACTAATTTTTCTTTACTAGACCCTGACACCCCAACCTCTACTCGTCCAACTTCACACTTCGCTCCCCTCCCATGCCGTATTCTTACACCAATCAAGCGTCTCTCTTGTACTTCCCTTCCAAAACCATCTACTGATCCTACTTCATCCTTAATCACTCAAACTTCTTCCCTACAGTCTTCTACCAAGAAAACATTTACACCCGCTGTCTTCCTCTAGTGAAACCATCTCTGTTATTGAAGCCTTTCTAGCAAAACCTTTCATTGATGCTTCACTTTCTTTCCAATCTTCTACCTTATCACATTCAAATTCCCATAACAATCTGTGTTCTAGCAGAAGTTTATACCCGTGACCTTCCCCCGACTCCTCTACCCCCACCACCTACTCCTACACCTCCCCCTTACTCTCTTTCCTTCCCACCCCTTCAGCTACATCAACCAGAAAATCTCTTCCTCTCACCAAGATCCCTCCTGCCTACACACTGCTCTTAATTCCATACCTCCTACGTCTGATTCTCCCGCCTCTAATGATCCCAGTACTCCCATCCCTACCTACTTTTCTACTCATTCACTATAACTAAACGTTCTTTCCGTCCCCATATTTTACTTTGCCGTTGTCTCTTTGCTCTGCCGTCTGCCCTTTAGCTTAACATTGCGCCATATGACCTTTGTCTGGCACTTACTTTATCCCCATTAACCCACTCATTTGATACTATGTAACCCACACACCCCATCCACGCACCATTATCATACAAGAACAGCAGCCTGTCCACCAGCACCACGGCCTCCACCACAGGTGCCAACAACAGCCTTAGTGAGTAGTACACCACCACCTGAAAATGACGATTATTGATTTGAAAGTATACGTGGAAAGTTTGTCATTTAATCCCTTAATAAGTCTATTGTGACAAATAATATTTAACCAATCATCCACATTCTTCATTGTACATCACAAATCACTGTGAAGTAATTTATCTATTAGCTAACCATTTGAACAAAAACTCGTAAGTTACACAACGATAAATGAGAATTATTTTCCAACCTGGTGCCACCTGCTGAGACTATGCAAGGTCTCCTCACTCGTCAGATCGGTTTCGGGTAGCACAATATTTTGCAGCCGAGTAACTGCTTGGTTGGCATAACTGAAAGAAGGAATTTAGATATTATGTTTGTCAGTACCACATTCCCAAAGTTTAGAGTATTGTATGAAGCAATTGAAGATATTTTGCACAGGTATACAAAAAGAGATGCTTGTTTGTACCATGTCAATATGTGCAACAAGAATAGAAAGGTGTAATAGTAAGTTGGGAATAAAAAGGGTGAATCCTGGAAGTATTGTACAGTGTGAGGAACTGCACCTGCCTCGTCTTCCCCTAATTAGTGGTTGAACTACCACTCGTCTGCCGGCGCTTGTTCACCGGCTTCCCCGCCACTACCCCACCCCCTTGTCCAGGGGTAGGGGGGTCAAAGGCTACCACTCAAGAAGTTGAGAAGGCCCGGGATGGTGCCACATACCAGTTCATACATGAGGACGGCCTCCTGTACCGAAAATGTCTCTCCTCGGATCACCTTCAAAAGGTAAATGGTTTATCCTTGGTTGTTCCCAGCGATTGCCGTCCCGTCATCCTACGTGTTGCTCACGAAGGTCCTTTGGCTGGACATTTCTCCCACCGGAAGACCCAGATGAAGGTCTTGCAAGACTTTTATTGGCCAGGGATGTGTGCAGACATCCGGGATTACTGCCGTTCCTGCGACAAGTGTCAACGTATGTCGGCTAAGGGTAGGGTACGTCCAGTACCTCTTCAACCATTACCTGTCGTAACTGAACCCTTCTCCAGAGTTGCCATTGACTTGGTAGGTCCCTTGTCTCCACCATCTTCTGAAGGACACCGTTACATCGTCACTCTAATTGATTTCTCCACTGGGTTTCCAGAAGCCATGCCTCTTAAAGATATTGACACCATATCTGTATCTGAAGCTCTGCTAACCATCTTCGCCAGAGTGGGAATCCTCAGGGAAATACTTTCCGACCGTGGGACTCAATTTACTTCCCAGCTTATGGCAGAGCTACACAAACTACTGGGCGTAAAACCCACCTTCACCACGCCTTTCCACCCCAGCGGAAACGGGTGAGTTGAACGGCTGCACGGTACCCTGAAGTCTGCCCTTCGGAAGCTGTGCTCTGATAAGCCCAAGGAGTGGCATCGATATTTAATCCCTACTTTGTTTGCCCTCAGAGAGATCCCTAACGACCGGACTGGATTCTCTCCATTTGAACTCCTCTATGGCAGGTCAGTGCGGGGTCCCCTCTCGGTGCTCTGTGACCTTTGGGAAAACCGTAGGATCCCAGAAGATGAGAGATCAACCTTCCGTTACGTCATCGAGCTACGGGAGAAACTGACCGAATGCGCCCAGCTTGCTGCCAAACACACGGATGTGAGTATCGCCCGGTATAAGTCTTACTTTGACGTAAGATCTCAAGACCGTCAATTCCAGCCAGGCGATGACGTATTATTACTACTGCCTAGTGACTCCAGCAAGTTGTTGGTTGCTTGGAGTGGCCCTCACAAAGTTTTGGAAAAACGGGGTAAGGTGGACTACTTGATCGAGATGCCAAGAGGACCTAAACTTTACCACGCCAATATCCTCAAGAAGTACCACCGGCGGGCCCAAGTTAACCAGCTACAAGTCCTCGACGAAATTTCACCTTTAAGCGAGCCCGAGGAAAAGGGTAAGTCATCCTATTTTAATGAGGGTATTGATGATTTACCTGAGCTTGCTTTAACACCTGATGGTCCAACTAATGCTGAAGAACCTGTCATTAGTCCTGCTCTCACTTGGAACCAGTCTGCTCAGGTTGAAGACCTGTTTCTCACATACCAGTCTACTTTTTCGGATCAACCTGGCTGCACCAAGACTGTCGAGCACGACATCACCCTCACTACAACGGAGAGAATACAAGCGAAGATCTACCCGGTGCCAATCCATCTCCAGCACTACTACCAGGAAGAGGTTGAGCAACTATTGAGTCAAGGAATCATCCAACCTTCAACCTCTGCCGGGACAGACAACATTGGAACCGACCTTCTCAGCCGGCAATAGCTTTTCTTTATTTTGTTTTCCTGCACTCCAGTCTTTACAAGTTTGTTTCCTGCACTCAAGTATATTATAAGTTTGTTTATGTCTCCTGGTCAGCTGCAGTTCTTCGACATCAGCTGTGCTGATGTTTTAGTGTGAGGAACTGCACCTGCCTCGTCTTCCCCTAATTAGTGGTTGAACTACCACTCGTCTGCCGGCGCTTGTTCACCGGCTTCCCCGCCACTACCCCACCCCCTTGTCCAGGGGTAGGGGGGTAGTCTAACCGAGCCAAGCTCCACGCCACCGGCTTGGAGAAGGACAGAACGCCTCAGCTCTCACACCTGACAACACCTCACCACTTGCTGCTGGTTCTCAACATTCCGAAGGCATTTCTGGAGACTTGGGCTCCCTTCCAGTGTGCCCTTCAACTGTACCTACACCATTCGACCCTTCCTGCTGTCTGAGGAGTAATCTATGTTGCCGAGTGTTGCTGCTCACCCTCCAGACAGCTGTACAGGGAGTTATTTGGGTGTCATACCCCTGCTCTGGTAATTGTTTACGAGCAGTTCGTCGTTGGTGATTTATTTTGGCTTTTAGCCTACTGTTTGCTATTTGTGTGTGTGTAAATATATTCGAGGTATCATACTCCATGATTTTTCTTCCCCACAACTCTATAAAAAGATAATATTAATTGGTAGTCACCTCGGCCCTGACATACAGTTGTTGAATGATGTATACAAGGAATGAATGAAGACAAACTATTCAAATAAGTGTGTAGAATTCAAACCATAAAGGAGTGTTACATTTCTTAAAGAGGGACAAGAGTGGAACAGTATATATAATGGAACTGATAGAAGGGAGATGAATGAAAGTAATGTTTATGGCCAGTGTAATCGAGAGGAGTTTCTGTAATGGCCAACCTTTTCCAGTGACTTCCCAACAGGAGGTGAAATGTCAAAGATGAAGGTAGTATTAGCTTCATATTGGAGTAATTTCTAACATTATCTGAATCTAAATCTACATAACTGCATTATTTCTTACGTGGCAAAGTCCATGAGGTGAGCATTGTTGACTGAGCGTAGGCCAGCATGGTAGTGGTGCGGCCAATGCTTCACCAATATCTGCTCAAGACAGGCTCGGTAACAGTGAACCTGAGAGTAATAGAGTTTGATGTGAAGCTAAACACTACACCATTGTCTTCAGGATTTTAAGTTTGTAAATCTGCTTCTTCACTGAGATTTCAATATATTTCAAGTTCCATTAATATTTTGTATGGTATTCTACATGTGTTATTTACTTCATTAAATAAAATTTCCCCAAAAGCTATACCACTTTTATTTTCACTTTCTGGTAAGGATATGCAAGATAATTTTTGAAGGTTTCTAAATGAAAATTCAAACCCATCATACCACACAACATAAGACTCACCTTCAAGTTATCGGCTCCGTGAGCAAGACGGTCGATGTACATTTCTATAGCATGGCAGGCCACCTCCCGTGACTCATAGCTCAGAGCATGGCCAGGGAGAACCTTCACAAAACTGCTCATGGGATAGCCAAGACTTCCCACCTCCTCGCTGAAATGGTTCAGGAATTAAGTATACCATATATGAATGATGCTGTTGCTACTCTGACTTTACTATTGGCAGACTATACCCATTAGAGTTAGTGCCCGGTGTTTCTCATGAAACGGATGAAATTTTCTGTTTCTCATAAGTTAAAATTGGTTGTAGTCTGAGTAATTTTTGTTGTCAAGTATAGAGTGTGTTACCTGTTTGTGGTTAGCTTCATGTAGCAGCATCCAACAGACACAATAGCCCGACAAGCTGGCATGGTGGTAAAGATCCTCAGCAAGGTGGGTGCCAAGTCTCCACAGGTGTGTAGTCCCCAGGAGGCCACACACTTCCCCTCTTGACTTGAGATCCGGCCAGACCCCTGAGATAACCTGTCATGAGAACCCTGCAACACTAATCATTGTCAAAATACCTACATGTGTAATGCAGTTATGGACACATGTGAAAATCTGATAAAGGTACTGTCATCACCAGCAATCGGTGGCGGTCCTGGGCATAGGCGGTATAGGCAGCCTCGTAGGGCGCCAGTTAACAAGCAATGTTTACTAACCGACGCTAGCAAAGTGTCTCATAAAACCTAACAAATCCGCTGCTAGCACTGACAAGGCTTACCAAACAATGTTAGGCAACAACGGTTTTGTTACTGAATGTAGCGAAAATCCACTGAGACACCTTTGTATGTTCTCGCCCAGGGCGCCAGAAATGCCAGGACTGCCACTGAGTATAGTTGAAGGAACGTAAAAAGTACTTTTAATAACTTTTAATCGGTTTTCATCAGTTTTAATTCGCTAACAGTTCAAGATATGGAAACCAAATAACACCTATACGTTAAATTGTGTAGAATTAGGATAGGTCATCTCTATGTATTTTTGTCATATGAGACCAGCATTAGCCAGTAAAGTTAAATAATGGTTATTTCACTATTGTTATTAGGCAAGCATGGATGAAATACAGTTTGATATTATAGTAATCAGGAAAATAAGGCCAGATTCGTGTTCAGCATGACCGAAAACCTCATTGTACCAATTTACATGAGATTCGGAGGTATGGAAATTTTCATGAAATTTTGTAGGGTACACCCTTAGAATTTTTTACATAAATCATATAATTTGAAATAACTCGAAATGTATGGGGCTTACGTAAAAAACGTATATAATATAAAAGAAAGAACAGGAGACGCTCGTTCTATTGAGCTACAATACAATTGAATTGAAATGTAATTATAGATGTAGGAGTGTAAAGTATTATGCATTAATATATTTAAAATTTTTGAAAATTTCTTCATAACTATTAAAATTTATGGAAAGATTTATAGTGTATGAGATAGATATTGTCATACTTCATAACTGTACTTCCATACAATCTTTCTGTAGGACTAATATTCACGTAGTAAAATGTGAAAAGCTTTTTCGACCTCAATTCTGGTGTGATTTACGGGCCACAAAAAATGAAAATGTAAATAATATGGAAATTATAAAACTAGTTCCAGATTCGTGTTCAGCATGACCGAAAACCTGATTGTACCAATTTTCATGAGATTCGGAGTTATGGAAATTTCTATGAAATTTTGTAGGGTACACCCTTAGAATTTTTTACATAAATCATATATTTTGAAATAACTCGAAATGTATGGGGTTTACGTAAAAAACGTATGGAATATAAAAGAAAGAACAGAAGACGCTCGTTCTAGTAAGCTTAAGGAAATTGAAATTGGGAAGTAATTAAAGATGTAGCAGTGTAAAGTATTATTCAATAATATCTTTCATATAATTTTAATTTTCTTCATAAGTATTAGAGTTATTGGAAAATTGATGACAGTATGAGATAGACATTATCAATCTCCATGAATTTATATATATACAACTTTTCTGTAGGACTAATATTTACGTAGTAAAATGAGAAAAAACTCCTCCGACCTCAATTCTGGTGGAATTTACGGGCCACAAAATGGAAAATACAAAATATTATAGTAATGACAAATCTAATTCCAGATTCATGATTAGCATGCTCGAGAATCCCTTGGTAGCAATTTTCATGAGTCGTGTTGCTATATTAACAAAAGCTTAACCTAACCTAACCTAACTAAAATACGTTTTCTCAACCCTTGGCTGAAATCATATTTTTTTCAATAACTCCAAAAGTAAAAAATGTATGGAATAGTCAAGAAAGAGTAAAAGACGTGCATTCTATTGAGCTTTAGTAAAATGGAATTGGAATGTAAGTATAGTCAGTGGTGGTCCTGGGCATAGGCGTAGGCGGGTATAGGCAGCCGCCTAGGGCGCCAGTTGTGGCAAGGGGCGACACAGCATGGTCAGTCAGCTGTAATACGACGATCAGTAGCTTTTTATTAAGGCCTTAACAAGCAATGTTTACTAACAGACGGTAGCAAAAAGTGTCTCATAAAACCGAACAAATCTGCTGCTAGCACTGACAAGGCTTAGCAAACAACGTTAGGTAACAACGGTTTTGTTACTGAATGTAGCGAAAATCCACTGGGGGGGGGGGGACACCTTTGTTTGTTCTCGCCTAGGGCGCCAGAAATGCCAAGACCGCCACTGCCAGGAATCACTACCAATAAAAAACTAAAGTCTATTCTATATAGCACGCTTATATCACATTAAAAGCGGGTAGCCAAGACAAGCTATTTAGGGTTCAGGGAGACAAAACTCTCCCCTCCTAAAAAATATAAGTAAAAGTTGAAAATCTTCACACATTAATATGAAAGGAAGGTAAAATATGACAACCTATGAAAGTCTGATACTACTCTGATGCTACTGATACTACAGATGGAACAATTGCTTCAGGATTCATGTTAAAATGTTGTGGTAAGTATTGTTATTACATGAAGGGACATATATTCCAACCTTAGTAAAGGCGTGAGGGTCCATGTTGGGTTGGAGGTGGCAGACAGTGTGGCGAGGACCCGGGGGAAGGGGTGGCAGGGTGGTCCGTTTCCTGCTCATCTTCTCAACAGCCTTCTCCAGCTGCTGATCAAACTTGCTGTTGAATATTTTGTTTTTAATCATACATGTGGAGATTGAATGTATTATAACTCTACCAGTTTTACTTTCATTACCTCATTCCATCTTAAAACAACTTCCAAGGGGATAATATAACCATGAAATAAACTACCTACCATGAAGTGAACACAATTATCACTCCTAACACTTCCTTCTCATGGCTTATCTCAATCTACCTTCTAAGTACATCACTCACCGAGCTCCATCAATGAATTTATCCTCGGACTCAAGACAAACAACTTTCACGTTATGTCCATAAGCCAGGAGTCTTGAGAGGTGGCCTTGCCCTGACCCTACATCCACCATCACTCCATCACAGACAGAGTGAGCCACCTGAGATGCCACAAGGGCCAGGCGAGCCACCTCATGCTGCTTCTTTGGCTTCAAGTGGCGGCGGAACACGTGCTGCAATAACTTGTGTTGTCCGGCAGCTGTGGGGAAGAAATGTAAGGATCACGGATAGGTATAAGAAATGTTCAAGATAAATGCAAGAAAAGGGAATATGTTGAATGTAAGAGGTGAAACAAGTGATAGATGAAAGTAAAAGGAGAGTGGAAGATGATTGAGTAAGTACAAAAATGATAGGAAGGAGAAAGGAGAATGAGAGGATTAGAACATGCAAGAAGGGAATATAAGGATAGGAGTAAATGGTAACTCTTAAGAATAAACATCAGATACATATTGATAGATAAGGGTGAAATTATGAAATGAAGATTCCATATCCATAGGAATGAAAGGAACATAATTATATCTTGTAACATTGAGGACTTTTCTTTCACAAACAACTTAAATCATGGAAACTCACCTATAAATAACTATAAATAAAAATTGAGTTTCTTTTTCCATGACTCCCTCTTTCTGCAGGGTTATTTTATGTAATGCCATAATGAACACTATATTTGAAGAACCAAGCAACGAGACACATTATATTACCTGCACTTAGTTCAGAATCAGCATCACCCCAAGACACTGACACTTGCTGTACTGGAGATACATAGTCTGCATCACTCTTATTGACATCCTTGTGTGCTGCCCAAGGATGACCCTCACGCTGAAGGTCACCAGCGTTGTATTCACTTTCTGATGTACTTTCTACATCACACAATTCCTCTTGGTAGCTTTGTTTTGTAAGTGTACTGCTGTCTGGTTGGGCCTGGTGACTGAGGTAGTGCAGCAGGGGGTCCACCGAAGACACAGCCTTCCGGGGAAGTGTAAAGGCATGTGATGCAGAGCGGCAGGCCAGGAGTGACAGCGGCCAAATGGTTTTCTGTCTGAAACATTGTGGGGGCATGAAAATTTTGCAAAATTTAGTATTGTAATGCTTTCAAATTAAATATTTCCTATAAGGAGGCACAAATATTGCTACATATTTTTGTAAGATTAAAAAAAGAAAGTTATAGGAAACAAATACACATATGAAATAAAGAAGAAAAAAAACCATTGACGGTTATCAATGATCTATAGCTTACTTGATACATCCACCATTTTTAAGGAATGCAGCAAGATCACCAGGAGTGAATTCTTCAAGAATAGTTCTCCACTTTGGATTCAGTCGGGACCACAGATCTTCAGTGAAGAAATCCTGGATGGGAAAATTTTATATGTAATACTACATCATCCTCATATGAACCAGGTGTTAGTGGTTGTTGAATATGGTAGTCACACCTTTATGAGTGTCATGTGCAAAATACATTAGCCTGCCGACATATTTTTACAAATGTATATGGTAATATAAGAAAAAAAGAAAAACAAAATTATGCACAGGATTGGAATGGAGTACACATTAAAAAATAAACAAAAAGATTTGTGATTTATACACACAGCTATTTCTTATATGTGACAGGTATCCATCTCATGAAAAATATTTAATTACAAAATAATATACAGAAAAAAACAAAACAAATTATCATTTAAACTAAAAAAGTAATTCGACAATGTGCTTTGTCTTTTCATTGCTATTGTTATAAGGAATGTCTGATATGTTTTTCATCAACATAAGTGGAGTATTAACTCTACCATAATGATTTCAATTTTTTTTTCTTAAATGAAATCAATTTATTTTTAGAAATAAAAGTTTCAAGTGAAATGACCTGAAACTTTGCTATAATCATTACACTATAATTATGCACAACATAGTTTAATAAGATCAAAATCCATTCACAAATAAAAGATGTTTCCAGACTAGAAAAAAAATGTATCTTTATGACTCACCAAAACATAGGAATCCAAAATTCTTCGGTTGGTGTCCAAGAGTGTAACAGCTTGTCTTGTGTAGTTTCTCCAGCCTTGTACACTTGCAGCTGACAGGTGGATGTACTGGCGGCTGTCCATGGCTGTTGGAAGGATATGTTCTTTTAATAAAAATCTTTTATACTATACTTAAATGTATATCATCCTTTAAAATTGGAATCTTTAACTTGTACATAATTAAATAAAACAAAAATAGTGGTACAGAGGTTAGCGTGCTCAGCTCACAACTGAGAGGTCCTAGGAGGAGAGGAAGGCCAGTTGTAAGATGGAAGGATAAGGTGAAGGAGTACATGAATGAAAGAGTTGCTGATAGAAAGGGAGGGATTGGACGAGCAAGGGTTGATAGGGAAAGGTGGAGGCTGTTCTGCCGTACCATCTCCTTGGGGGACGTTCCTGCAGGGAATGAGGCATCAAAGACTAGCATCTTAGGTGACCCAGAAAGATCTGGTTGCTACAGTAAAGAGAGGATGTCACTTCCTACAGCATGTTTAAAAATAGGCGGCAAGATTTAAGCAAGGAAGAGAAATGTGATACTCGTCAAGGAAGGCCTACACCGTCTAAACACAGGAAACCATTAACAAAATCTATGACATGATATGCTGAAAAATAATTATATTAATTTATTTGAAATTAAATCTTTGTACCTTAAGCATCTTTCAAGTTATGTTAGGTTGATTATGTTATGTTAGGTTTGGTTAGGTAAGGTTAGGTTTGGTTATAATACCTTTTTACCCAAAAGTTAGGCAGGTGACGTATCTATAAGGGAGCACTATGAGGATACGGCATTCGTTAGGTTATGGTTTGATTAGATTATGTTAGGTTATGTTAAGTTATGTTAGGTTTGGTTTGGTTCGGTTATATAAGCGTTTTATATTTTATTACCCAAAAGTTAGGCACGTGCCGTATCTATAAGTGAACATTGACAGGTACGGCTGCCGTACCTGTAAGCACTGCCTATTTTATATGCATTTGCGATGGAAATGAATGCCAAAATCATTCAAAATGGATCAAAATCTATACGAAAAGTGTTATTTATATCCAGGTGCATTCTGGTGAAGATGTAAAATTTTGGCAGTGCATACAGGTAAGGCAGCCGTACGAATAGGGGATGACAACGGGATACGACTGCCGTACCTGTAAGTACTTATAGGCACAGCTTACAGGTACGGCAGCTGTATCCTAATAGTGCTTGGTTATAGATACGTCACGTGCCTAACTTTTGAGTAAAAAGCTTATATATAACAGAACCTAACCGAACCAATCCGTACCTAACCAAACCTAACATAACATAATCAACCTAACATAACTTGAAAGATGCTTTACCAAGTAAATAATAAGGCACAGACCATACGAATAGCGGATTATTCTGTTGATAACTTTCTAAGTGTTTTTGAAACTCTTTGTACGATGAAAATGTCAAATTTAATGCAAACACGGTGGGTGACGAAGGCACATGCCATACCAATAGAGGATGAAAATGGGGTACGGCTGCCGTATCTGTAAGCACCGTAAAATTATACCAAAATGATCACCTCCCAATAAGGTAAGTAATCAGTGGTGTTGGTCACTTACTACTGGTGCTCCGAAGGTGGAGGATAAGGAAGTGAAATCAAAGGTTAAATATGACATATATATATATGAGTGCATGACAGTGAAAGGTATAATGGAATAACTAATATCAATCTTCACTAATTGTATGAAAAGGTTATGGATTAGGTATGAAATTTTGGATGGTCATGACAGTTCGGCAGCAGGAATTGGCCTTAATTTAATCCAGATGTGAAATATGATGTCAAAATGTAGTTTGAGTCTCTAAGATTGACCAAATACCAATAATTGACTTATACTAACCTTCATGTGGTCCATTTCACTGCCTAAGACTTCGGTGTTGAGTGTGGAGGCCGGAGAGGTCACCCATGTGCAGCCTTGCACCTGGACTTGTACTTGGGTTGGGCGTCACCTGTCAGCTGTCGCCTGTCACCGGTGCACTGCAGACTGCGTGTGGGCTTTTTGAAGTCAGTACTATTCTTTCTTGATCTGTAAGGACATTTATGTGAACATGAAGTCACATAGTTATGTAACGAGCGTAACTTTATTGACCCTTCAGGACTAAACAAGCGTTTTTCTTCTGGTTCAATTATGGTTCGGGGGATCGAGAGTTTTAGGGTTGAGGATTTAGAAGTTGAATGGTTAGTTTTTCTCCGTGAATAGATTAGCTTGTGTATATGTATATATATATATATTGAGGTTAGATATTAATCATGTGAAGTGTAAATACGAGTGTTGCGTTACACGGTTCTCCTGACGGAGAGGAAACTTACCCTGTGCCTTTTGCTTGCTTGTGTTTAGTGTTAGGATGTGTTAGAGATAGAATGTGTTTAGTGTTAGGATGTGTTAGTAGTATTGTGTTAGTGTTAGTATTGTTACCTTAGGGAGGTGGATTAGTGAAGTGTTAAGGCAGAAGAGGCTGACTTTAGCCCGTGCCTGGAAGGAGTAAGGAGGAGTGCTTCCCTCCCTTACCGGATTTAAGACCTATCTTGATTTACCGTGTTTGTTTTGGGTGTAAAATATATTTGCTGTCGAGTGATGCCTCAGTTTTATTACTCCCTCAGTAAATTCAGTGCCTTCTAAGTGCTATTAACATCTTAGTACAACCATACGCTCGGTCTGTAGCTTGCTAGTCATGCGAGACGCTGTTGGTTATTATGAAACTACAAATTAAATGTAACCTCATGTGTAATTATTAAAATTATTATTTGTTATTTTTAAAAAATTTGATTTTTTTTTTTTTTTAATACAAGCTAGCCATTTACTTGGAATAATTTAATATTATCCACTATGCATTCTGATTTGACTAAAAAGTTGTCGACCGTTGGGAGACGATCATGTCCGTCTGACTGATGCAGTCGAAAAAGTTATATCACTAAATACTTTTATGTGATTTTGTCCATGATTAGATATTGTTATAGCCTCGCGTACGGAATACCAGATATAGAAAGGTAATATTGATGTCCCATTCATATTATTGCTGGTATATAAAACGATTGGTTGTACAAGATCTTAATTAATTTCTCTCTCTCTCTCTCTCTCTCTCTCTCTCTCTCTCTCTCTCTCTCTCTCTCTCTCTCTCTCTCTCTCTCTCTCTCTCTCTCAGGTGTTAACAGGTGTGGTGACAGACGCTGCGTTGGAGGGTCACATGGGGACTGTCGCAAGTAAGCCGTCGGGGTCACGCCTTAAGGCAGGTCACGATGGGCTGAACCCCAACTGAGCCTTAAATGTGACGCTGCAGCCAGCGTCACCACCACCACCACCACCTCGCCTTCTACCACGACCACCACCACCACAACCCTTGACTACCTGACCGTTACTTCAAGGCGAGGCAAGTGTTTCATCTTAGTTTTGTTTGTTATTTTCAGAGGAGTGAGTAAACACATATAAAAATTTGTCGAGTTTTATCGTTTATGTTTGTTAGTAAGTATACATAATTATATACATGTATTTTTGATGTTGGTAAATGAACATGGGTATTAGAAAATTCCAAAATTAATAGGAGCAGATTTTCAAAGGTTAATTGCAAATTTCTGAGTATTTTTGAGTAACAAAAATGGTCCGAATTTAAATTAGTGATTAGTGCTTACATACATGAGAAATAAATGGGAAATACGTATACTCGCTGCTTGGCTTTGCTGTGCGTGTATCAGTGTTGTGAAATAGTTTAATTAATGAAAGCAGTTTACTCTGAGTCTCATCGAATACTGTAATAACTTGATAAATAGCTGGAATTTAATTGGCAGGCGACGTTTCTTATGTGGGAGTATTTCAACGCATAAACAAAAATAAAATTAAGTCAGACAATAGTTTGACGTCACAAATGCCTCTATAATGCTCGCTCCAATGACGTCAGAGTTTCAATATAATCCTTTTTAAAACCTATTGCTTGGGCTGAAAATTATCTTGTGTCCGCTGGAAGCCTCGTATCTTTCTTCTACCCTTCCCCCTTCCTCACGTTGACTTGTTCCCTCCTTCCGGGGTGAAAGCTACTCCAACAACAACAACACGCCCAGATTAAAGTCAGAAGTTCTCGTTATGTCAGAACTTAAGTCGGAGCAACCCATTTTAACTTTCCAGGAGCCACCGCCACCGCCATCGCCTCCACCAGAGTTAAGTTAGATTAAAGTGATGTGTTAGATTGTTTTGCTGCGTTTTTTTCGGTTTTATTTTTGTAGCTTATACGGAAGAGAGAGAGATAAAAAAAAGTGATGTGAATTCTATATCAAGTAAGATTTTGATGCTGTATTGTTTTATCAACTTTAAAATCAATGCTTCAACGTGGTGGTACGAAGGTTAGCATTTTATTTAAGCCTTTTATATTTTTTTTCTTCCTTGGGTGAAAAACAAGAGCTGCTATCGACATCTGGCAACTGTGAAAGGATTTTGGCGGCTGTTCTGATGAGCTGCGCGCCGCCCCATTGATATGCAAATGATAGAAAACCCGCAATTGACATGCTAATGATCCCCCCTTTATCACCCGCTCACACACACGTACGTACACACACACACACCCACCACACACACACACACACACACACACACACACACATAGTTACACACACACATACATGCACGCACATCCCTTATACTTCTCTCCTTCATCCACTAAATATATACACACATTAGCTACTTAAGTAATATATACACATATCAAGTGTATATTGTCCTTCGGTAATTTAATCGTAGAAAAGTTGAATTCTATAAATCTGTTTTTCATTCCTAAAAAAAAAAAAGTAAGAGGAATCCACGCTTTGGCTTCCACTTGCATGTATTTGAAGCTCTGAATGTATCACACACACACACACACACACACACACACACACACACACACACACACACACACACACACACACACACACACACACACACACACAGAGAACAGTCAACACTCACACACACACACAACTAACTACTCTACCGTGACATTTGTAAAATCCAGAGTGAAACGAAGCGAATGTCCACAAAATTTGCCAAACCAACCCACCCCACACCGCGACCGCCGCTGTTGTGAGGGAGTTGATCGGCTGGAATGTGATTAGTCGGTGTTGTGTGAATTGTCGCAGCGGCGGGAAAGTCACGTCGCTAGCATGTTTTTGAGCGGGAACTGATTTTTTTTGGTTTCCTCTTGGTATTGAGGTAACTTTTGAGTATGATTTGATTTTTTATTTATGCTGTTTTAATGTTTTTTTTTGTGTGTGTGTGTGTGTTTGTGATATAGGTAATCTACGATCCTGTTCATGTTTTTATACGATACTTGTCACTTTATATTTACGTGATTGAAGAGAGAGAGAGAGATACAGTATATCTATTAATGTGTAGTATCCTCTCTCTCTCTCTCTCTCTCTCTCTCTCTCTCTCTCTCTCTCTCTCTCTCTCTCTCTCTCTCTCTCTCTCTCTCTCTCTCTCTCTCTCTCTCTCTCTCTCTCTCTCTCTCTCTGAGCTGCGCCATTTTGTTCCTTCCACGGGCTGGTGGTGGTGGTGGTGGTGGTGGTGGTAGTGGTAGTGGTAACCTCGTGGGAACTGGTTGAGCTTGGGCAGTGTAGTCCATGCAGTATTTATTTACCTATGTTGTTCCTCCCTCGTACTGTTGTGTCTGACAAGTGATGGGTTTATTCAGGTATATATAGGTTTTTGTTGTTACTTTCTTTATTATATACCATTTATATCCATTTTTTTTGTTTATTTAATTGTTTTCTTAGATTGGTATATGGTTTGTGAAATCTCATTGGTCTTTGATGCCATTTCTGTATGATGGGATTTGCGAGATGATATTAGTATAGAACATGATATATTTAGGTAATGTTCAATGTTTCCAGATCACTTCAACGTTCACGGTAAACGTTTCATATTTTGTGTAACGTTCACGATTTACCAAAACGTTTCTTACCTCAAATCGGCTTACTTTGCAACGCTTCATTTCCTTCAATAAACTCAAAATCTCATATTGCTTCACCTACCTGTTCTCTATTTAATTTATTTCACCTTCCTCTCCCTACCCCTTCCTCCTACCTTCCTCCTCCTCCCCTTTCCCCCTTTCAGCCTTCCCCAACCCTCTTTCTCTCATCAATGGCCATTTCTCACGCCTCCTTCCCTCCATCTACCCCCCCAATTTCCCTCGTCTCTATGTTCAATTCCTCCATCATGGCCTCTCTATTCCTTCAGAACACCCCCCCCCCATCTCCTCTACATTCCCTAGTCCCTCTATCCTCTTCTATTCTTCCAGTTCCTCTACGTTAACTCCTTATCATCTTCAGTCTCTCCACCCACTAGCTCCTCCATATCTCCTCCCTTCCTTTATTACCTCTAGTTTCCTCCAGCTCATAGTCCCTCCATAGCCCTTCCTTCTCTCCATCCCTCCACTTTTCCAGTCTTCCTCCGCCACTCCGAGGAGACATACACCAGTGGAGGGGTCTTCAGAAAGCTAATCCCTAAAGCTTTGTCGTAGTCCTCATGTTTGTTTGGATGAGGCCCAGAGGAGGAGGAGGAGGAGGAGGAGGAGGAGGAGGAGGAAGAAGAGGAGAACATTATATACTTAAAAGCGAATCCACAGTCCCATCTTGTTACTTCATCCCTATTTCATTAATTTACTGATGTTTACTTAAAGAAAGTTCCCCTATTTACAGTTTTCATATCAGTCCCCAGGCATAACTAAACCTAAAAATAAAGGTGTTAGTCCCCACCGGCAATCACATCACACAGGGATTGCCTAAAAATAACAACAACAGTCCCCATAACGGCCCCATCCCATCCCATCCTCATCCCCCTTCAATAACTGGACAGACTCGTTTACCCCGAGAAGAATAGAGCAGCCTCCAAGCCTCTAACGCTGGGCCAAACCAAAGGAACGATAAGAGGAACACCCCATCGCCTCCCACCAACGACCTACGAATGCTCGCGATAATCATTACTAATCCCGCGGTCCGTCAGCCAAAAATACGCGTCTCCATTAACCCGTCAACGTGGAACAGTCGGTAAGTATGTTAAGCTCATCACGAACAAATGAGGAAAAGCGTTAATCTCACCGCGAACAAATAACCGCACACACTCCTCTCTTCACCCTCCCTCACTCCTCCCCCTCGGCGTGTTTGGCGAGTGTTTCGTCCCCTGCCCGCTAGAGGGTCAACTGTGCCGCAAGAGGGCCTCGAGGGGATGGTATAAGTGAGGGAGTGGAAGGGAGTGCGATGCTCGTGTTTACTTTTCTTAATCCGATTTATTCGAGTGTCGCGTCTCTTGAGTGTGCTTGTGTGGATTACCGCGGTATTCAAAATTAAGGGGAAGACTTAAATATGAAGGAGGTTATTCGTAGTGGGATGGAACGGAAAGGGAAAGGGTCGTTTTTTGTTCTGGTAACATTTTGTTTTTTGATATTTGGCGAAGGGAAAGGAAATGAAGAAGTAGTTGTATACCTAAAATTGATGACGTTGATAAATGACAATAAATACAAAAATAATACTGCAAAATAAGAAAAAAACACTCGAATATTCATATGAAATAGACCGAAAGTAGTTTGTAATTATTGTACATTTACGTTTATAATGTGTGTGTGTGTGTGTGTGTGTGTGTGTGTGTGTGTGTGTGTGTGTGTGTGTGTGTGTGTGTGTGTGTGTGTGTGTGTGTTCGTTCACGCTGTATTTACTTTCCTCATTAATTCTATCCACTTTTGTCTCCTCGTCGCCCCTTTCCTCTTCCGTTAATTCCTCTAAACATTCCCCTTTTATTCACCACGTCTCTCTCTGGACCCAAAAACTTACCTAAAACTCTTGATAACCCTTTTTCCTTTCCTTCCCTCTCCTTTCTCTCTCTCTCTCTCTCTCTCTCTCTCTCTCTCTCTCTCTCTCTCTCTCTCTCTCTCTCTCTCTCTCTCTCTCTCTCTCTCTCTCTCTCTCTCGCTGCCCCTCCCTACCTTCTATATCTTTCTTTCCCTCCGTTGCGGTGCTATCCGTCCACACACACACACACACACACACACACACACACACATTCCGTTCCGCCATTCCACGCAGAAACACAACATCGAGCCCCAATCAATAAAGAAAATAGAGAGAGAGAGAGAGAGAGAGAGAGAGAGAGAGAGAGAGAGAGAGAGAGAGAGAGAGAGAGAGAGAGAGAGAGAGAGAGAGCAATAGCCGATGTTCATTTCTCCAGCCGCTTTTGGGACGGTAGGGAAAAGCACATAGCCTCTCTCTCTCTCCCTTCCCTCCCTTCTCCCTTTCCCCCTTTCCCCTCCCTCTCTACAGCCCGTCCAGGAGGGAGCTAATAGCCCCACAACACCGGACAAAAGGGAACAAAAGGGGTATTTAGCGGCTCGCGTCCCGTCTGTTATGATAAGGCAGTTGGAGATAGCCGCCGCGTCTTTTGTGCTTCTTCATTTCGTTGTTTTTTTTTCCCTCCCTGTGTGTTTTTTTTTCGTTTTTTTGCGTCTTCATTTTTCTAATTCTGTTTTTCCAGTTTTGTTTCGTATGGTCGCTTTTGCAGAATTTCCTTAGTGTGTGTGTGTGTGTGTGTGCGTGTGTGTGTGTTGGTGTTTATTTTGTTTTCCTTCGTTCTTTGTTTTCTAGTGTAAGTAAGTTATTCCTCTTTTTTTTTTTAACTATTTATTTTTTTCCAATTTCGTGTTCATTTTGCCGTGACTGGAAAAGAACGCCATTTTCCCTTTTTTTTTCCTTTCTCTTATTTTGAGGGAAATGTGATTTTGGTTTCCGCCGCTGCACGCTGGACTGATTTAGGCGAGAGGCAGAATTCTTTTTCCCCGGCGCCATAAAGAAATACAGAGTCGGCTAGCCGCATGCATTCACCCACTCCGCCATATTGAATCGTGGGGTTTGTTATGGTAGCGCCCGTTTTCTTTGTGTGGCCTCGGGGTACATGAGGGGCCACTTACCTAAAGCCTTTGGAGGGAGCCGAGGGGGACGGGACGGGTGGGTCGCACAGGAGGAGAGAAGGGGAGGATAAGAGGGAGACTAGCGGACAGGAGACGGGATATTCTCATCTGGTTTTTGCTTTTTTGCCGTCATTCTCTGTCATATTTGAGCGGCTCTTCCTCAGGCTGTGTTTATGTACGGGGATACTTAAAAGGAATAGTTGAAGGGAGGAGAGATAAATGAGTCCGTGGACATATAGATTTGATTTGAAGGCTTATGAGGGGAGGAAAGGGAACTGGCGGCGGTGGCTGGTAGGTTTTTGCAATCGATTACCTTGCCTTGATGTCTGTGTCAGCCTTACCGCCAGCAGCCAGCCAGCCACACATTCCCCTCCAGCCCAGTCCAGTTCCCGTTCCAGACCAGATCAGACCATTTGTAGTGTAATAGTCATCAGCCTTGTGTAACCTAGTTCATTCCAGTTTCCAGTGCACTCTAAGCAAGTTTAGTGCAAGAGAGTGTCTGTCTTTATTTTCTTTAGGTTAAAATTGATAAGAATAAGTCATAAATGCGTGTTCTTAGTCTAACCAAGTCGCTGTGTTTTGTAATTCATAACTTTTTTCTAATTAAACTTTCTTCAATTAAAAAAAAGAAAGAGAACTTATTTCAAGCTAGTTCTTCCTATCTTATCTTCATCTTTATCACCCTCTTTACCTCCTCTTTCTTCCTTCCTTCCTTCTTTTATTTTTTTTCTTCTTTTATTCTCTCATTTCCACCTCCCTGTAGAGAAATTTGTTTTGCTCTCTCTCTCTCTCTCTCTCTCTCTCTCTCTCTCTCTCTCTCTCTCTCTCTCTCTCTCTCTCTCTCTCTCTCTCTCTCTCTCTCTCTCTCTCTCTCTCTCTCTCTCAATCCACTGGTTCTGTTTTTTCTTCCTGTTGCTCCCGCTTTCTTTCTTTCTTTCTCTCTTTTTTTCTTTCTTTTTTTCTTTTTCTTTCTTTCTTTTTTCTTTCTTTCTTTCCCAGGTGGTGCTTTGAAGTTTTTTTTTTTATTTATCAATTTTATATTTGGGTTTTGAGTTTTTCGTTGTTTTGTGTATACATCACTTTCCCAACACACACACACACACACACACACACACACACACACACACACACACACACACACACACACACACACACACACACACACACACACACACACACACACACACAGAAGCGCAGCACCATATGCGATGAGTCAGCAGAGGTGCCTCCTTCCCTCCCTTCCTTCCTTTCCTCCTCTCTCTTCGTCTCTCCCTTCATCTCTCCCTTTCCTCCTCTTTCCCTCCCTATCTACCTCCTGCCATGCACCGACCCTCCATTCCTACCCACCTTCCCTCCTTTACTATTCTATTTCCCTCTCTCCCTCTTTCCCTTTCTCCTCTCCTGCCCTTCCCTTCCTTTCTCTCCTCTCTCCCTCCCTCTATTCCTCTCTCCGCTCCCTGTTGTTCCTTGCAGCATCCCTCCTCCCCACAACAAGCCAGTGTGTGTGTGTGTGTGTGTGTGTGTGTGTGTGTGTGTGTGTGTGTGTGTGTGTGTGTGTGTGTGTGTGTGACTCCCCAAAAGTGAAAGACATCAGGTAAACATCCTACTTTGCTTTATATATTTACATCGTCATCTTGTTTACTCATAATGACACGTCGTATATTTTTTCGTCATATGTAAGAATAACCTAATAATAACCTACCATTTTAAAGTATCAGATGCTGCATATATGATAAATTCTTAAGATGTGTATTTTGACATTGCGGAAGATACTCTCATGTCATGCCTACACTGCAAAAGACTGTCCTATTCCCTTTACATAAACCTGAAATAACCCAAGATTATCCTGTCTCTATTTTTGCCATTATAAAATTCCTACGTAACCATAATAATCATTGCAATACTAATCACCGTTGAACAAATAATTCTAGTATGTGAGAACAGCGACTACACTTCCGCTTAATTTCCAGTCTACATATAATCAGTGGGTGTATGATAATAATGAGTAATTTAATTTAGAAGCAGCGTAAGTATACTAGATGGACATACAAAATAGTTATCGTGTATCACTCCCCGGTCAGTGATGCCGCGTTGCACGGATCGCTGGATATCCAAGGGAACTGATTTTTTTTCCAGCCGCTGTGAAATATATTGCAGATAAATATGCTAATAGCGGTGGCGGCAGAGTGAGTCGTCAAAGGCGCGACGTTACCGTGTTACTGTGCTGTGTTGTGCTGTGTTGTGCTGTGGCTAGGGGAGTGCTGTGTTGCGTTGTGTTGCCTGGATGAGTGGTGTGCTGTGCTGTGTTGTGGCCAAGGGAGTGCTGTGTTAGCTTCTGTGTAGTGCTATTGAAGCCAAAGAATTGCTGTGCTGTGTTATGGCTAAGGAAATGCTGTGCTGTGCTGTGTTGGGGCCAAAGGAATGCTGTGTTGTGGTCATGCTGTGCTGTGTTGTTGATGTCAAGGGAATGCTGTACTGTGCTATGCTGTGTTGTGCTGTGTTATTTTGATGCTGTGTTGGGCTGTACTGGTTAGGTATATATTTGCAGCATCCACGAGGAAGAATCGCGATTTTGTATACTTTTTCTTTTCCTTTTTATTTGTAGTATTGTTGCAGATTTAGTACTTTTGGTGCTGCTATTGTATTGATTGGGTAACTGACTGACTGTTTGAGTGGTGGTGGTGGTGGTGGTGGTGGTGGTGGTGGTGGTGGTGGTGGTGGTGGTGGTGGTGGTGGTGGTGGTGGTCGTGTGGCATTGTATTTAGTTTAACCTCAGTCGTGTTTATTATAAAGATTTGTTATCGTAGCTGCTATTTATGTGCTTCCTTCTGTATTTGTCTATTTATTAATTTGTGTGTTTATCTATTTACTTAGGTGTCTCATATACTGTTTGTTTAGTTTCATATTTATCAACTTTTAAAAATTTATATATTATTTATTTGTTTGTGTGGTTTTGTTAATTGGAGAGAAGCCATCATGGGAATATATATCACTGTATTATTACGTACTGATAATATTCCATCGTAAATAACAACGAATATAAAAATGTGACATCAAACAAACATGCATATACTTATCACACGAAGCGTTTTAGTTATCAATGATCATTTACCAATTTCTATTTATTTGACCGAAAAAGTTTACAAAAAAAAAAAAAATGAATCACCAAAGTTTTTTAACGTTATAATATGAAAAAAGTGAAAAATAATATAAAAAAACACTTGTAATTATCCCTTTACCTGTCCATACCTACAGGACGTTCCCATTTATGTTACCTGTCGTGTGATGCATTGTTGTTTAATTAGAACCGCGTTGCAAGGTGGTGAGAGGCGGCAAGGTGAGCGTAGGAGATGTTGTAGGGGAAGGAAGGCCTCTCGTGTGGTTGTAGAGGTAATAATTAGAAGGTTTAGCATATATGTTAATGGTGCAGTGACGTGTCTTTGGTGCTCCTCCCAGGCGTGCTCTCACTCCCTATCCTTGTCATTAGCCTGTTATGTGTGGTGAAGATAGGTGAGTTTCTCTACCTTCCTCTATTCCTCTTTATCTCCACTCATGCTCTCCTTTTTCCCTTCCTCTACCTTCCTCCCTTCTTTATCTCCTTCCCTTCTGCTCCTATCTTCTCATTCCTCACTTAGGCAAGCTCCTCTGTCTTCCTCCCTTCCTCTTTACTGTATCTCCTTTCCTTCTGTTCTCCTCTTCTCCTTCCTCACTTTCCCTGCCCTTTCTGTCATCTCTTCTTCGTTCTCTATCTATTTTCCAACTCTATCTTCATCTTTATCCATCCTTCCCTCTTTCCCTAGTTAGCTTCTCTTACTTCTTACTTCCTTACTCCTTCACTTCCTTATTCTCCTTGCGTTCCTTCCTTCCTCCTTTCCCTCCTTTCACTCCTTCGTTTTCCTATGCAGCTCAAAATTCTTTCTTCTTGTCTTGCTGCCTCAATTTCGTTCTTATTTTCTTCCTCTTCTTAATTTCTCTCATTGTTATTCTTATTATTATATTATCATTACCGGTGAACTGTGTCTCCTTCCCTCCTTCCATCATTCCTTCTAACCTTCCTTCCTTCCCTCCCTCCTTCCCTCCTTCCCTCCCTGCCTCGCCACCACAATGGCTGCCACTCGTCTCCCTCTCGTCATTGTCTCAGCTTCCGACCCTCAAGTTCCTCGTCCGGCCTTCGTGACCTCAGATGACCTCCCTCTAACCCCCGAGTGCCGCGAGAACCTGACCTGACCTGTCATCAACCCTGTTTCTCTCTCTGTGTCTGTCTGTCTGTGAGTCTGTTTGTCTGTTTGTCATTTTATGTTTTGATTAATTTTCTTTGTGTAAAAAAAAAGTAAATGTAGATGAAGAAATGTATATAAAAGCAGAAGGAATAATAGTTAACAGTAACACTACCACCACCATCACTATACTTACCACTGTTACCACCACAAAACCCAACCACACACACACACACCACAACACTCAACCCAGATACACAACACCACCACAAAACCAACCTTAACACAGACACATCATAATAATAAATAAAAAAAAAGACAAAGACAACCACCACTCAGCAGGACGAGGGAAGAGGAATTGAGGTGTAGAATCTTAATTAAATATTTAGCAAAGGGGAGCTCCATCAGCTTTTGGTATTTGAGTAGTTATTTGCTCACTGGCTTACCCTCTTGGGGGCTTTGGTGGCTACCCGATCCGCGGCGGGGAGGAGGAGGAGGGGGAGGAGAGAGGAGGAGGTGGTGGTGGTGGTGGTGGTTTTGTAGGGAAGAGGAATGGGAAGGAGGAAGTTTAAAGTTTGTAGTTCGTACGTGGAAGAGGGAAGGCTTGAAAGAGAGAGAAAATGAGAGAAAGTGAGAGAGAGAGAGGGAGAGAGAATAGAAATACGGCTTGTTACCTCTTCTAGTAATAATGATAATAGTGATAATAATGATGATAATAATAATAATAATGATACTACTACTACTACTACTAATAATAATAATAATGAAATAATAAGAATAATAAATAGAGGCAAAATAACAACTGGATTACTTATCACCACCACAACAACAACAACAACAACAACAACAACAACAACAACAACAACAACAACAACAACAACTCCTTTTCCTCACCCCCTTCCTCCCCTCCCCCCTCTGTTACGGTCCGTCACAAGTACTGTTCGTCACGTGAGCTGGTCCCGCCCCTGCCCCGCCCCTGCCCGCCCACCCCTAATTTGTGGCTCCATGACGCGTGGCCGAGAGAGAGAGAGAGAGAGAGAGAGAGAGAGAGAGAGAGAGAGAGAGAGAGAGAGAGAGAGAGAGATGGAGAGAGAGAGAGAGAGAGAGAGAGAGAGAGAGAGAGGAATAAGGTTAAGGAAAATGCAATGAACGTCTTTTTTCATATTCTTTTCCTCTTCCTTCTTTATTATTTTTCTTCCTTTCTTGGTTTTCATTTTTTCTTTCCTCCTTCTATTTTTCTTTTACTTCCTCTGTTTTCGCATTAATTTTCCGTCCTTTGCTTATACTTTTCCTCCTCCTCCTCCTCCTCTTCCTCTTCCTCTTCCTCTTCCTCTTCCTCTTCTCTTCCTCTTCCTCTTCCTCCTCCTCTTCCTCTTCCTCTTCCTCTTCCTCCTCCTCCTTCTCCTCCTCTCCCTGACAGCCAAGGTGTGTCCCTGATTAATGGCTCTTCCCTGTGAGGCTGTTAACTCCATTTGTCCTCCTCCTCTCTCTCTCTCTCTCTCTCTCTCTCTCTCTCTCTCTCTCTCTCTCTCTCTCTCTCTCTCTCTCTCTCTCTCTCTCTCTCTCTCTCTCTCTCTCTTATGGTCACTAAGACACTCATCACCCGAACGTCTTAATTAATGAACCCGAACGATGTATTTCGAAATGGGAAAGAAAATGTCTGTGAGCGATAGTTTGTGAAATTTTAGTAGTTGATAATTTTGTTTGAAAGCGAAATAAAATATATATTGAGTTAATAGTTACGTAGAAATAGTACTCAAATATCACATAAACTTAACAATTTTACAAAACACTCCTATTTACCTTTTCAAAAAATCATACTATCTCTCTGCATTCTCTCTCTGTGTGTATTATTGGATCCTCGCTTGTGTATTGTTTTCATGAACACTTCCATACGTTATGCATTATTTATCTAACCTTTTGGGCACAGGCGTCATGGAGGCTTGAATACATACACGTAAATATATAAAGAGAAAATAAACTTCACATTTCATACACAATTCCAGTTATATTTTGATGATCCCTTTCCGTTCTCCATGCATTTACTATTTATATTTTGATCTCTCGGAACAGCCATCATGCAGTGCCACACAAATCCACGTATAGAGGGAATAAACTTAATTTGATCATCTATACACGCAATAATATTTTTGTGTGGTCGGTTTTGTTATGTTTTAGTGATCCCGTTAATATGAATGACGGGCAAGGGCGATGAGGGAGGGACGGGCAGAGGACAGAGCTAATGGAGGGAGGATGAGGTGATGGGAGATGAGGGATGGGAAGGGAATGAGGGGGAGGGAAAGGGGCGTGGACACTCATTAGTTACCAACCACCCTGAACGACCCTGCCTCAGGTCACCAAATGGAGGAGGAGGAGGAGGAGGAGGAGGAGGAGGAGGAGGAGGAGGAGGAGGAGGAGGAGGAGGTGGAGGATTAGGGAAAAGAAAATATATGGTAATGATAATGAGGAGGAAAAAAAAACAAGGACAAAATTAATAACTAAAAAAAATATTGAGTCAGTGAATGAAATGAATAAACCAGATAAATTAAAATTGGTTTATGGTTATACAATTATGAATGACTTTTGAATGATAATAATTTAAGGATGAAAAACAATTGAATAACACGTCTTTATATTCTCTTTGATGTTATTAATCTTTACAAATTCACATGTGATAAAAAATGAGGCAGGAAACGGGACTTTAAAATAATACAAAACATACTAAAAATAAAACAAAAACAAACATCATGTAGTAAATAGTTTAAAATCAAATAAATAACAAGACAACAAAGAGAGGAAACAGAGGAAGGTGATAACACATAGAAACGAAACTAGGGAATAGGAAGGTTAAAGAGAAAGAGGAGACAGAGAGAGAAAGAGAGAAAGAGAGAGAGAGTGAGGAGACAGAGGTGAGAGGGAGGTCGGGAGGAAACGGTAAGGTGAGATGTGGGGAAGCTGTGTGGCTGGCTGATGGCTTACCCAGATGCTTCCCTTGATGGCGGGCTACAGGGAGTACTGCAGCAGGCACTACCAGGCACTCACAGGCACACACAGGCACACACAGGCACTCACAGGCACACACAGGCACACACAGGCACACACAGGCACACACAGGCACACACAGGCACACACAGGCACACACAGGCACACACAGGCACACACAGGCACACACAGGCACACACAGGCACACACAGGCACACAGGTGATTCTATTGGTATTGACACTTCACAAACTGGCATGGATCTGTTTACTGTTTATTGGGAAAGAAAATAGCGATTGTGTGACTAGATGAAGGTGTAAAAAGTTTATTTATTTATTTATTTTCGTTTCGTGAGGCATTTAACGGATCATCTTGGTGGGTATAATGGTTTTGTTGTGGTGTTTATACATGCACTGTGCCTGTGTGAGTGCATCTAGTGGTGTGTTGATTAGTTATACCTGTGTACCTGTGTTGTGATCTGGTAATGAGTGCTCGTACCTGGCTTTACCTGTTAACTTAATTAGTGGTAAAATGTATAGTACACTTTGTGCTTGAGGAAAAAATGTTTGACTTATATATGTTCATTAAATATTCGAAACGCATCAGAATTTGGCATTAATAATAAAAATTCTGTCAATATTAGGGATACAAAATTGATTATAAAAGAAGAAACTGAAGAAAATTGTAATGTAGAAAAAAAATAATTGAGTTTATAGAATTAGTACGATTTTGATTAGTGTAAATAATGCAAATTTTTATCTATCTTATATTAATTACTAGCGTTTATTGCATTTATCTGTCTCTTTTCTCTGTATTTACATTTTTTCATTAATATATTTTCTTGCATTCTTCACTGTCTGTTTTCTGTAGTTACTTATTATTTTTTTATTTGCATGACTATTATTTACTTGCATTCCTCTATCTGTCTCTTTTCTGTAATTATATTTTGTTATTTATGCGTTCTCAAATTCCTGACTCTTTCTTTTCTGTATTTATATTAATTCAAATTTTTATCCCTGCTTTCGTTTGAGGAGTATCACATTTCATTTGTATTTTTCCTCTCTCATTTACCTTGAAATCTAGTGTTTGTTTATGCGAATTCTTCTCGTTAAAGGCTACTTCTCAGGCCCCTTATGTTTGCTCTCCTCTTTTACCTCCTTGCTCCCTCTCCCTCCCTTCCCCTTCTACCTCCACGTCCTCATCAATTCCTCATTAATAATATATCTTCTTTTCTCACGTTTTTCCTTATGGTCGAAGTTTCCATTTATTTCTCCTCATTTTTATCATTATCCTGGTCTTTCTATTCCTCCTCTTCCTCCTAGTGTTTCATTGTAATTATTGTTGCTTATTAATTGCATTGGTGCCACATAAAAGATTGTAATAAATTAATTAAAGTAGAAAATTTCCTCCTCCTCCTCCTCCTCCTCCTCCTCCTCCTCCTCCTCCTCCAAGCGTGGTAATCGTGCAATGAGAGGTACTTATAATTACATCCTCACCGCCGCTCTGTCACGCTCCTGAAGGCGGTCATGAGAGAGGCGATAAAATACTCCTTTTTCGAGGGTTTTTGAGTGTTTTCCAAAGATAATGAGTGATGCGACGCCCTTTATGGAATACACCTTGGTACTGTATTATATTGTTGGGTTTTTGATGTTATTATTATTGATATGTTAATTTTATATTGATTTGTTTTTATTTTTGAAGCGTTTAAATGCATTACATCAGTTATTTTTTTTTATTAATTTATTATTTTTATTACGTTTTCGGATTTATCAGTATGGTCGTCTTTCTAAATAATATACTTATGTTATTGATTTTGTGCGTGTGTGTGTGTGTGTGTGTGTGTGTGTGTGTGTGTGTGTGTGTGTGTGTGTGTGTGTGTGTGTGTGTGTGTGTGTGTGTGTGTGTCTGTGTGTGTATTCTTCTTTCATTCAGTTGAGGGAAGGAATGAGTACGGAATGTGTGTAGTGATTGATAGAGAAAACCTCGGTATGTGAGTCTCGGTTATTTCATGAAGTGTGAGAGAGAAGGTTATGTGTGGCCACAGTATAAACAAACATACAGTGAGGCTACATTTTGAAGGTTTTGTGTTTCTCTCTCTCATGAATAACGATCAATGAAGCTTTACTCGCTCTATTCTTTAAAATCATAATTGTTAGATATATTTCTCGCGTTTGAATGAAAATCTACTGTGATATAATGGCGAAGGGAGAGAGAGGGAACAGGAGGAATGTTTCATAATTTTCCTTCTGTAACATTGTTCTTAGTATCTAGGAGGCAGTGTTCCCGTGCAGCCTGTATTGGGCGTCCTAGAGAAAGCAACACAACTCAACACTCTCATTTATCACTGAATCTCAGCAACTGGGCGGTAGTAACAGCTGCATCGCCCACCAGAACAAGGCTCCCGTTTAGCTGGCCGAGTGACCGATAGCAGTCTGGTACATTGCCTCCGTCAGTGTGAGATACAGCACAGTGCGGCTCTCCCTTGAATCTCAGTGCGCGCCTCACACACACGCACACACACACACGCACACACGCACACACACACACCCACGGCAAGTCGAGGAGTGATTCACCACCCCGCGAGTTGATGCCAAGGGAATGGAACTCGTTGTTCGCTATAACAACCCGGGGACGTGTTCACACACACAGACAAACCTTGTGCCTCGCCCTCTATCTTTCTCTCTCTCTCTCTCTCTCTCTCTCTCTCTCTCTCTCTCTCTCTCTCTCTCTCTCTCTCTCTCTCTCTCTCTCTCTCTCTCTCTCTTTCTTTCTTGCTAGTGTGTAAGGAAGAATGAAGAAAGGCAGCAGTTTTTCGGGAACATTATAGGGATAAAACTAACCTGTGCAAACAGTGCCTGTTGGGGTGAGAATTTGAGGAGGAGGCGGAGGCGGCGGCCGCGGCGGAGACGAGTCACGGAGGTTCCAGGCCGCTGTGCGCTGGAAGTGGGCGGGGCCTGGATGGCACCTCTGGAAAGGGATTTTTATGGCCGTCACCTCATCCTTTTGTCAAGGTTAATGTCACTGCCTCGCTACAGCTTGATGTAAATTTGCTTCACGTGTCCAGTGGCAGTTTTGACGCGGCTTGGGAGGGAGGACACCCCCGCCTGGCTGTGAAGACGCGATGGGCGAATTGTTTTTTTCCGAAGACCTTCCGTGCCGCCATGGATTCAAAGGCAGCACTTCCCGCGCTTTCCTGAAATGGAGTATTTGAGGAGGTGTTGGTCCTCCGTCCCTCGCCAGCCCTGCACACCCGCCATCACGTCTAGTTCAAGACTGGATGTGATCAAGGAGAGAGCTTCTGTGAGCCCCAGCTGCCCCCGTGGACTTTATTACGCCGGATTTGTTAAAACCGCTGTGTAAACCTGTTTGGTGGCCCCTCCGTGTTTTCTCAGTCTCCCTTCCTTCCCTCTCGTCCTCTCCAAGCCCCCTCCCGCAGCCCCCCGCAGCCACCGTGTTTGGATAACTTTTATTGAGCTGGAGCTAATCTCTTTAGGCTGGATTATCGTCCCGGGCGGAGGGGTTAGAAGTGTTGGCGCCAAATTACCCTCTGAGACTTGGGAATTGTCCCCTCAGATTAAAGGGGGAAAATTGCGAGGGGCAGAACCCAGTAATTTGCTCCCCTCAGTTACCAATCATACGATATCCGTGGGCGGAGTCTAGAACCATAACTCAGGCGAAGCGGCCTCGGAGTGGTCGGTTGGGACGATAGGCGGCCACTCATCGGCAAGAAGGTGAAGAAGCCGCTTTGCCATTGGCCTAGAGGCGGGTGGGCGGAGCATAAGTATAACATGGCGAAGGATTGAACTTGGCTTAAAGTAAATTTTCCTAGACTTTAAGATAGTTCAGTCGGCCTTTGGAGCGGAACCAGAGAGTAGCTCGCCGCGGCGGTGGCCGTTTGTTGACTCAGTAGCCGCGACTAATTCTTGCGGTGTTTGGAGTAGCAACACGACTGTTTGCTTTAGCATTGTTGGAATCATAAGAAAAGAGACTGTCGATGTGTTTTCGCTATTCTAATCAATCCACGAGCCAAGAAATCTCTCCGTCAGGAAAGATAACGAAGGTGGACTGATTTGTATTCTGTACTTGGCTGCCGCAGTACACTTTCCGGCCTGTGACTGAGACGGTCAAGTGTGAAGGACAGATAAGACCGGATTACATCTCGTAGACAGCCACCGCCCACGTCCAGGCCAGAATCTCTCATCTCCCGCCCAGCCCCGCCCGCCGCCTCCCTCCCCGCTACCCGCCGCCGCTCTACTTATCGCCTGCCACACAATAAGGAGTGGTGAGGGTGTGTGGTGCCCGCTTTGTGCTGTGTCGCCGGCGGTAGTGCAGCAGGTGAAGTGAAAATAGCAAGTGGGTGAGGTGGTGGTGACGGCGACGTGAGGGCCGGGAGGCTGTGTGTGCGTGTGGCGCTACCCGAACCTTCGCTCCGCCCGCCCGTCACTCTGTCCCGCTGCGCCCCGCGTCCCCAGCCTCCCTTCGCCGCAGCCTGCATCACTCCCTTCCTCTTGACTTGAAGTTTCGTTAGGAGGGAAGTCCCATGGTCTACCTCTCGCGGGGTAGACCCATAATGCTGTGTAGTCATGTGTGATCAGTGGTCTGCTTATCCTGTCAAAATGCACACTCTATTCGGGGACCAACAGTCTTACTACCGTCACGCGGCGGCCACCTATCCTCCGGCGGCGCTGCAGCAGATGTCCTCCATGGCTCCCAATGCCTACTGTTATGACGGGTACAGTGCCATGAGCCGCTACCACCCTTATGGGTACTCCACGCAGCAGCACACGCCGCCTAAGGACATGGTGAAGCCTCCGTACTCATACATCGCCCTCATCACCATGGCCATCCAGAACAACCCGGAGCAGCGTGTCACCCTCAACGGCATCTACCAGTTCATCATGGAGAGGTTCCCTTACTACCGGGAAAACAAACAAGGCTGGCAGAACTCCATCCGCCACAACCTGAGTCTTAACGAGTGTTTCGTCAAGATTCCCCGCGACGACAAGAAGCCCGGCAAGGGATCTTACTGGACGCTGGACCCTGAGGCGAGGAACATGTTCGACAATGGCTCGTACTTGCGGCGCCGGAAAAGGTTTAAGAAGAAGGACGCCAACCGGGATAAAGAGGAGGCCATCAAGAGGCAGCAGGATCAGCAGCAGCAGCAGCAGCATACCCCTACGGGTGTGGAGGGGGACCAACGTGCACAGCAGCCCGAACCTGTGGGCCTCACGCAACACCCACAGCAGCAGCAACAGCAACAAGCTGTCGCTCGACCTCCACAGCAGCAGCAACAACATCCACAGCAGCAGCAGCAGGCTGGGGCAGGACCTCAGCACCCGCAGGCCGGGCCGATAGTGGGTGGGCCGCAGGACGGGGAGGGGGTGCAGGCGGGGAGCGGGACCCCGATCTCGCCCCTCTGTCAGCCCAAGACAGAGCCTCAGGACTCCCCAGAGCTTCCAGCGGCCTGCTTGCCCGAGGTGAAGGCCTCGGCTCACACCCCGCCCTTGCATGCCAACACGCACACGCCGCCCCTTCACACCCAGACTCACACCCCGCCCCTGCACGCCCATGCCCACTTGGCATCCAGCCTTCCCACCACCTCCGCTAATGGAGGGGGTCACGAAGGGTCCTACCTTGACGTCGGGTCTTCCTTCAGCGTGGATTCCCTGGTGCCGGGAACACGGGAAGTAGTGGGACGCGATGCCAGTCCTGGAGCGCTGCTGACGGAGGCACAGCAGCAACAGTATCGCTCCAACATGTATTACGACACGATGGGTTACTGCCAGTACGGCGACACGCGTGCCCCCTCCGTGTTCCCGACGCCTACCTCCGACGAGATGACTGCTTGCGGCAGCGCGGCCATGAATGGCAGCAGCCCTGTGGTGGGCGGCATGACCATGCAGGCGGCGGCGGCTGCGGCGGCCTACTCTCGTTCTCACGGCTCCTGGTACTCTCAGCCGCTGGAGACAGCCGGAGGTGGCGGCGGCGTGGACGGTGGTTTTCCCAACGTGCGTGAAATGTTCGAGTCGCAGCGACTCCTGACCAACCCTTCCTGCCAGCTGGGCTTCCGCGCCTCCTATAAGTACCCAGCCTACTACGACGACGCCGCCAAGTACTGAGCTCGCCACGACGTGAGCTGATGCATCCCAGGGGCACGTCTGGCGGATATGTCGCCCGCAGCACGCCCCAAGGGGCGGCAGTGTGGGTGTGGCTGGACAACTGGCGGCTGACGCTGGATGAGGAGGTCGCCGACAGTCTCGAGTGAAACCAAAGAGGGCAAGACGATGTGGTGTGGCCGCTGTCATCGTCGCCGGTGGGCACGCCCTCGCGTCCCCACCGAAGGGGTTGAGGTGCACATTGCCCATAAGTGAGCGGTGACGGGTGTGGCCTCGCGGCCCCGTCAGGAACATGTGTGTCACCACAAACGTGCAGTACACCCGCCTTCAGCTGTGTACCTACGTATAAACGAATTCATGTACGTATAGACTTCATGTACGCATAGAATTCCCATGTGTGCGAGTATTGGCAAATCAGTGTACATCTAGGACAGACCGATGTGTATATCTTCATAATATTTAACATTGTAACACGCATAATATATATGCGCTTTTGTTACATCTATAGTTTCATTTGCAACCTCCAATGAGTCGCCGCTGCTGCCTGAGAAGAAGGTGACACTCGATCCAAGCAGCGTTGAGCGCAGTGCTGACGGGCCGCACCATTCACTAAAAACCATTAACTTAAACTAAATATCAACACTTTGTTAATTAATCTAAATTGTATTCCTTACTTTCCCCGCCGTCAGGGTGCCTCCTGTCGGTGGTGTGCCTTCGTAGTGCCCGTTGCGCGCCCTTCAGCACCCTCCATGCCGCTTGAGGTCTGTCCTCCCACCAAACACAACAATAAATCACCAACACACACTCCAATGACACTAAATGATACACGTAATTCATGTGTTCTGCTCAGTACACCTCTGCGTCTGGTTATCGACGTGGAATAATAATGTTCTGGATTTCATCAGTGTGAGTTTTTATTTGTTTTCCATTTAGAGTCAGTGAAGTGGTGAGTGTTGAGTCAGGGCTCGAGGCTGTCCAGCGGGGCGACAAGGGTGAGGCTGTGAGTCAGTGAGTGTTAGTGAGTCGAAGGTGCCTCAATCTGGACCTACACACGGTGACTCTGGAAACGCTGATGCTGATGGTGATATAATAATAATAATAATGATAATAATTATAGTAATAATAATAATGATAATGATTATAACTATAATGAATAATTATTACAATAATAATAATGATAATAGTAATGATGATAATCTTGTTTCATCTACTGGTACATAAATAACACACCAATTGTCACATTGAAGTACATATTTACAAACTCAAACATGTCTTATTTATCAAACAAATCAAATACTGCTGCTGGCCATAACTATCACCTCGTGCACTCACACAAACTGATGAAAATGCACTACATATACTACCAAAACACCTACAAGTGTTCATATCTAATGTTTACTTATTAATAATGCTGATAAAAAACAAGGTAAACCATACACAAAAAACATAAAATTGTGAAGGTAAATATGGATTGATTCTTGTGTTTTTGGTGAAACTGTACAGAAGAAAGGAAGCTTGGTGAGGATTGGTGATGGGAGAGAAACTTTATATGATATTTGAAGCTTCGTAATATAAAGGAAACATAATACGGTGTCTTTAATTTAATGGATGTCTTATGATAAATATATGTTGAAGTTTTGTAATGTAAGGGATATTTTGTGATAGAATGGAAGTTAAAGTGTTACACAGGAAACTTCACGGGTAAGGGATAGTGTTGTAATGCCGTGTCTTAATGGGAAGTTTTATGATACACGTATAATGAAGTTTTGCAATGTAAGGGAGATATTGTCATAGTATATACGTTTAGTGTTAAATAGGAAACTTCATGGTGTAAGGATAGCTTCGGCCTGTGGTATTAGCAGTGAAGTTTCGAGGTGTTAGGGAAGTTTCTTGACCTCCCGCTCAAGGCTAATATCTACCATGTATTCCTTCAATCTAAATTCCATATAAACTTCATACAACCTTAAATTCTAATACCCATAATCGAATCCATTATGACATTCTCTATTTCAATTGTTATAAATACTAACCTTTTCTTTTTATATTTCAACCATTAATGAGCGGCTGATACGAGGGTGGAAAAGAGCAATTTAATCAGTCATTTAATTCAACAGTCTTACGTATGAGAGAGAGAGAGAGAGAGAGAGAGAGAGAGAGAGAGAGAGAGAGAGAGAGAGAGAGAGAGAGAGAGAGAGAGAGAGAGAGAGAGAGAGAGAGAGAGAGAGAGAGAGAGAGATACCAACATAGCATCTTTTCACAGTAACTCCCTCCCTCAACAGTAGCAGACAAACTCAAAGTCTTTACAAAAAATCAGGAAAACTATAGACATTCCCCGTTTACTCTAGCTCCGTTTAAGTTCAAGAAAAAATGCTCACGGCTGAAGAAACACATGTGCAGAGTTATGCTGAGTAGACCAGTGCTGAGCTGGAGGAGTGCTGACCTGAAGGCGTGCGTGTTATAACTTGACATTTGTTGATGTTACCTGTCCAGCCAGCGCTCAGGTGTTCGTGGGGGGGGAGAGGGGTTGGGTGGGTTGGCCGCGTGTGGCTTGAGACCGCTGCTGATATTTAGGTGAGGGAAGAAGAGGAAGATAACCAGTTTGTCTCTTTAAAATAATAATGGTGGGTAAACTATGGGATGTGATCGGAAATATAGTAAATCAAAAGTCAGTGTAAGAACTTATAAGAAAAAAACCTGCTTAGAATATGGAACAAAGGAGTCTCGAACGCCGTAAGAAAACAATAGTATTAATAGTTGAAATAGAATATACAAAAAAAAACCCAGCAAGAAGAGACTGCAAACTCCTACATTTAAATTATAATAATGCTGAAAGAATATATAATAACGGACGGATAACGATAAAGGAACAATATAAGAACAATATAAAAAAGAAAAAACTAATAACATTCATACATTTAACTCATCATTTCTCCCTCATTCACCACTCCGTCACCCTGGCCCAGAAAGACTCACACGCCACCTGAATAACAAATAACCTTTATCACCAAGTAAGACGACCCACGCTGAGGAGTAAACACTTGTCACCCAAGAATAAACTGAACCATTAAAAACATTAAAAACACGTGCCATTGCAGAACACTGATTGCCAGCCCGTCAACAATGCAGGTCTTAGAAGGAGTGTTGAAAGAAAATTAATGAATATAACAAAATGAAGACTGGATTGTACTCGAACTCGTCAACTCAGTGTTTATAGATATGACAAAGTTGTATATGTCAAGCTTATAATATATCATTAGTTAATTCCTTGTCTAAATAATAATGGTAATAAGATAGAAAGTAAACACGTAATATTAATACTTCTACTAATATTGATTACTAAATAAATGATAAATAATTACACCAATACATACATAAATGAATAAATGAATGAATGGATGAATCAAGGAAACCGCAAGTAGAAAAAATACCCAGATAATAAAGATAAGAATATATTTGATGCCACCAGAGAGCAGCCATTGATTACTCCAAACACATAAACACAACCATCATACTAGTACCACAACACCATAATAATCAACAGTAATCAAGCACACTACAGCAGGTATTCAGGTTAAAATATTGTACCTTCATGTAAGTTACCATTTTTTCACAAAGATTTCGTTGGGTATTGCTATTTTATTGTAAATTTTTCTTTCGTCCTTTCATCCATGTTTGTCATTAATGCTGTTTTACTAATTGACTTCTATAACCTCATTTACATTCCTTAATTACTTTCATCGTTGTTCAAAAAAGGACATCTATCTACCAATCCTCCTTTGGTATTTTATTGGTTTAGTTCTATCAATTTTTTTTTTTTGTAATATAAATGATATGTATTTTACTTTAACGGGATAGATAAACACAATTAGAGGTTCAGGTTCTGATTGTATATATATCTCTTCCTCTATTCATCAAAGTACCATAATGCCACAACAATTGATCTAACCTCATTCTCCTCAAGTATTTTCATCATTGGTTCAAATTCCACGTTTCTATTCATCATCTTCTTATATTTTCATCATTGGTTATTAATGCCACGTTTCAATGCTAAGGAGGTGGATGGGTGGTCAGAATATACCTTCATGTTGTCTTGTGTGTGTCCTGTCCTTGTTTACTTAATGATTGTTGTTTGTAAGGGTTTCGTGGCATTAATATGGAGGACTTGTGGTAGCGGATGTGTCTTCCTTGTGTGTGTGTGTGGGTACGTGTGTGTGTGTGTGTGTGTGTGTGTGTGTGTGTGTGTGTGTGTGTGTGTGTGTGTGTGTGTGTCTACCGAGGAATGGGTCGTGATGTGGGACTGATAATTTTTATTGTGTGTCGTATTTCAAGTTGTTTATTTTTTGTTTATCTGTTTATTCATCTATTTATTTATTTATCTATCGATTTACATTTTCATTTGTCTCTTTGTTTATTGATTATTTAATTTGTTTATTATTTTTCATTGTTTATTTAAATATTTCTATTCGTTTATTGATTTTATACTTATATATCAATGGCTTTTTTGTTAATTTATTTTATTATATTTATTTGTTTATTTGATAGATGTTCCATTAATTAATCAACTAATGAGATAGTTTATATAGTAGTCAATTACTTAATTAATTTATCTATTAATTCATTAACATTCTTTTCAAACATAAAACATTGTAAAAAATCATTCATAACATAACTTTAACGTATCACCGAATCTTGTTCATTAATATCCTTCAGTCTACTTTGTATCATTAACAATCATAATTACCTCGAAAAATATTAATATTCATCATAAACCATAATTTACATTTTTCGAGTACACTGAATTTCCATTATTAGGTTATTTCCAGTATTTTTTTCATCAGATATAGAGTAAATGTTAATTAATATACAAATTATTACACCGTTTTCACATAGTTATATATAGATTTAGTATTAGTAAGTTCTATTTTTATTTGTAATGTTCGTCAAGGTTGCATTGCACGTGGCTGTGTTGCAATATTTATAGAAGAAAAAAAACACATCGAAGTAATGTTTAGAAAAGGAAAATAATTTGTTTCTGTTTGTTTGTTAATTTTATTCGTATATTTTTTTGTTGTAATTTTTTGTTGAGTGGAAGGATTTGTGTGTGTATTAAGTCATTATTTTGGCGGCGTGAGTGTTATTAAAGTCTTTATGGAATACGTTGTAGCGAGTGGACGTGATTAAGTGGAATTAAAGAGTTTTATTGTTAATACTCTTTCCTTTGTTGATCAGATTAGAGGAGTTTTGCTATCTAACACATCTACTTCTTTTGTCTATTCAAACTGTTATCTATATGACTGTGTGCTTCTATTGCTATAAATGGAGCTATATTATTTTCTCTCTTAATATCTCACGGTTTCTTGTCTATTTTCATTTTCAATTAGTTATGTGTTTTTAGCATATTATTTATTTACTTTTTTTATCTCTTTCTTTCTCTTCACATCTCGCAATCTCTTGTCTATCCTCAATTCTTATCTGTTTATCTATGTGTGTTTGTGGCTATAAATCTAAAATCTTCTTCTAAAACACTTTGCTCTTTTTTCTTCTTCTCTTTCGTATAAACTAAAACATTAACTCTTGTTTACATTATGTGATTAGCATGTTGACAAAAATAACTTAGCAACATCATCATCATCATCATCATCATCATCATCAGCAACACCAACATCAACAACTACATGAGAGTAAACAAACCCAACATGCAAACAAAGTAAACAAGACAACCAAAACCTCAATAATCAACAACACAAGAGAACCAAACAAGCAAACAAAGCTTAAAACAAAGACCACAAGCTTTGAAAACAAGCAAAACCGAGAGAGAGAGAGAGAGAGAGAGAGAGAGAGAGAGAGAGAGAGAGAGAGAGAGAGAGAGAGAGAGAGAGAGAGAGAGAGAGAGAGAGAATAGAGAGAGAAGAAAATAAACTTACGAACCAAAACTTTACCTCATTGTCACAAAATTCCTCACAGACCCAAAAATACCTGAGGAGGAACAGTGGTTGCCTGTAATCCTACCGTAGCTAAACCTCCTGTCAACACTACCCTCTTAATCCCTCTCTGGCGAATCCTTTCCTCCTTGTCCAGCTGTAGGGAGGGTTACAGGGAGGGAGGCCAGCTGGAGGAGAGAGCGAGAGAGAGAGGGAGGCAGAGGGGGAGGTAGAGAGGGACTGTGGGAAAAATGAGACGGGAAAAGGGAGCGTGGAATAAAGTAAACATAAGACAATGTAATGAAAGGTTGGGAGGCCACAGGGAGGGATGCAGGGAGGGAGAGAAAGAGAAAGAGAGAGAGAGAAAATATGATGATGGGTAGAATACAAAATGGCGTCTCAGATCGATGCTTTGTGATAATAGATGCTCTGATAATTTAATAAATGAATGTAAATTTGTTGTTTGTTTTCATCGTTTTTTATATTTACTATCGTGTTTATTTATTTTTTTATTTTTGTTTCCTTTACCACAGTCTATTACGGAAGGTTAAGTTACTATATAATTTTGAGTAAGATATATACTTTTCCATCTTCCTTATCACACCTGGCCTTAATTAGCTAAACGAAGAGAAGACAAATTACTTTTATACCTGTACATGTAGGCAATAAAAACACACCTTGATTCTATACATCTCTTGGGGTTAAGGTATTATATGTAGTCATTAAATTATACATTGAAGGAATACATTTAGTACAAAAGTATACCTACCTTGTATATAGTTCATGTATGGAGTATGGAAGGACGTATGATAGATAGGTGTTGCAATATTATGTTACAATGGCAGGAAGTTAGAATTACAACGCAATATTGGCTGCATATACTCCTCCTTCTCTCCCTCCCTTCCTTCTTTCCTCCTCCTCTTCCTTCCTTCCTTCAGTGTGTCGTCTCTATACATTTTTTCCTTCCTTCCTTCCTTCATTTATTTATCTTGTTTTTTCTGTCCTTATTTCCCCCTCCTCTTTCTTCTGTTTTTCTTCCATATTTTTGTTTTATATCTTTGTCTATCTTTGTTATTCTTTCCTTCATTCCTTTCAATCGGTTTCTCGGTCATTATTATCATTCCTTCCTTTCTTTTCTTCCTGTCGTCATTCTTTCCTTCTCGGCCCATAATTTTCTTCCTGCCATCAATCATTCCATTTCATTGTTTTCTCTATCATTATTCTCCTTCCTTACCTTCATTCTCCTTTATCCAACTTTCTCCTTTCTTCACTCCTTTCTTCAAGTCCTACCACACGTATCCATTTTTCTCTCCTCTCTCTCCTTACCTTACCTCTCTCCTTACCTCTCTCTCCTTCCTTCTCTCGCCTCGCTCCTTCCGTCCCTGAGGTTGTCTAAGAACATTTGGTAAAGTTGATCCCCTCTGGCTCTTTGGGTCTTCGTGGTCGGCCTGTACAGAGGGTCGCCGCGCCCTTAGGTGTTAGCGGCCCTCACGTCCTGCACGACCGGATGCCTTCACGAGGACGAGGTGTGATTCCCTGGGTGTGTGTGTGTGTGTGTGTGTGTGTGTGTGTGTGTGTGTGTGTGTGTGTGTGTTTGTGTGTTGTGTGTTGTGTTTGTATGAGTATTATGCTCTCTCTCTCTCTCTCTCTCTCTCTCTCTCTCTCCTCTCTCTCTCTCTCTCTCTCTCTCTCTCTCTCTCTCTCTCTCTTCATAAGGAATATATTATGCCACTTTAATCCTGCAAATCTCATTATTCTCAAATAGAAATGTTATTAATTAAGGATTTGAAAAGAGAGAGAGAGAGAGAGAGAGAGAGAGAGAGAGAGAGAGAGAGAGAGAGAGAGAGAGAGAGAGAGAGAGAGAGAGAGAGAGAGAGGGAGAGAGGGGGGTGAGAGGATAGCACGGAATGAGATGCACCGTTTATGCAAAGGTAATTTTGGTTAATATCTCTCAGAATGCAATTAGTCCAAATGAAAAGCAGCCGTTTTTGTGTTCCGGGTTCTCATTGTAGTGCGGATAAGAACTTAATTGATTGTAAACAGCTTAATATGCAAAAGGCGATCGTTAGGTATTGGTTTAAGTGAATCTTTTTGGTGGATTGGTAATAGTGTTGGGAGCTTGCTGGTCGGCGCTGCGTAATTATGTGATCGGGTGAATGCGCTGCGCCGATATACCCGATTCCTAAACTGTGCTATATGTGAAGGAAATGTGAAGGAAGAAGAAGATGATGAAGAGGAAGAGGAGGGGGAGGAAGAGGCTTGAGTTTTGCGTATCTTCTACATCTGTGTGTGTGTGTGTGTGTGTGTGTGTGTGTGTGTGTGTGTGTGTGTGTGTGTGTGTGTGTGTGTGTGTGTGTGTGTTTGTGTGTGTGTATGTTAATCCTGTTATCTGCTAAATGAATTTCTTTATAAATACTGAATCTTTATCACACTGCATATTAACGCCTTTTGCTGCACTTTTTACATAATTTCCTGAACATATGAAATTCAAATCAACGCGATAAGCATTATATAATAAAATAATTCCTTTCCGACGATGTGACTGAAGCTTAAAATCAGAATATAACTTTTATCAGTAGAATCCAAACATATTTTTATAATACTAAACCCAGACACAATTATTTTCAAGTCAATGTATTTTGCTAGTGAAAAGTGAGAGTTTTATAATACATCAACTTTTTATAATGAATCAAATGCGTTTCTAATTCTAATTTTATTTAACGAAGGGAAATAATAATATGTATCAAATATTTTTACTTTGAATATGCAGCAACAACGATCTTAATATAGTAAATAGATTATAAAACAATTGATTAAAGTTATACTAAATCAAATGTTATAAGCAATCAACTCTTTGTAATTAACTAAATGCATCCAATACTTTTTAGCCGAACGAGAAAAAAATAATAAACACATCAAGCGCTTTTATTTCACATATAAAACGGCAATCACACAGACCACAATAAAAAAAAATTAATCAAAATAATAATAATTCAAATATTTTACTCAATTAACTCTTTATAATGAACTTATGGAGAGTATAAACAACATATATCAAACATCTTTACTTTACATATACAATAACAACGACAGACAAAAAAAAATATATATATAAAGCCAATCCAATGAAATAATGCTAATTTAAATTTGCATAAAACAATATCCAGCCTCGGAGGTACAGCCCCGCCCCTCCTTCCCCCCTTCCCCCCCTCCCCTCAATGACACCAATAAACATACATTCAATCTGTACGTATAAGTGAACGACTAACAAGGATACTAATGCCTTCTGAACCTAACTACTGATAGGCGCTGACCAGAGTGTATAATTCGTATGTGTGTGTGTGTGTGTGTGTGTGTGTGTGTGTGTGTGTGTGTGTGTGTGTGTGTGTGTGAACGAGTCCTTGTCACTGAACGCTTGGTTGAACGGAGAGGAGAGTGAACGTACGGTATATAGAGAGTGTGTAACAGAGTGCGTTGAGGGGAAAGGGAATGTGTTGTGTGCTAGTAGTGAACTGTAAGTGAATAGGAGAGAGAAAGTGTGGAGTGAAACGGATAAGATGTAGAAATGAGAAGGAAAAAAAATCATGTAGACGGAGAATTAGGAGGAAAGTGTAGACCGTGTTTACGAAATGATGATGAAAGTGCATGTGCTATGGAATTAATAAGTTACAGAAGGAAAATAGGACACAGGAGGAGGAGGAGGAGGAGCAGGAGGAGGGGAAGGAGGAGAAGAAGGAAGAGGAGGAGGAAGAGGAGTGTTAATGAACTGCGGGTGTGAACTGAAATTAATAAACTGCAGAAATACAAGAAGAGGGAGGAAGAGGAGGAGGAGGAGGAGGAGGAGGGGAGGAAGAGGAGGAGGAGGAGGAGGAGGAGGAAGAGGAGGAGGAGGAGCTTTATAAAGTGGACCAGGACTAATAGACAGTTCGTGGAGGGGGAAGGAAAAATACATGTACGAGGGATGGGAGAGGGGAGGAAAGGGGAGAGAGAGGAGGTAAGAGGAGAGGGGAGTTTAAGAGGACAAAGGAAAGGGGCAGGCCTTCCTTGTGTTGTTTGTGTGTATGATGTGCAAAAATGTGTGTTTTTCGTCTGGTATATGATGTAAAGGTTCTTGGTGAGTGACTCTCTCTCTCTCTCTCTCTCTCTCTCTCTCTCTCTCTCTCTCTCTCTCTCTCCTCTCTCTCTCTCTCTCTCTCTCTCTCTCTCTCTCTCTCTCTCTCTCTCTCTCTCCCCCCAAATCTTTCCTGTTATGCTATACTTGAAAACTTCCTTTTACAACACCGGCTTCTTTTAATCACGAGGGTGTCTTCATTTCCAAGACACACACACACACACCCACCCACACACACACACACACACACCCACACACAGACACTCATCACCCAACATAACACAATTGTCCCCAAACGTACACTGTATAACACCACAACGCTTCACCATACAACACAAACCAACACACCACCGTCAACAGTATACACAGAAGGGATCAGGAACGTCAATTGCGAAAGTCCCCGTGAAGTTTAGGCGCGAAAAAAGTCTTCTTCAGTTGTCTTAGTGTCAGATTACGAACTCAAGTGCCAATTTTGAGGCTCCAGCTGCGTGTTAGGACCAATGGTGATTTCTTTGTGACCTCTTAGTATGGGAATTTACTGGTGACCTATAACTCCTGTCTCTAGAATGTTATGGGTGTTGCAGTGGTGGTGTAGTGACCGTGATGATTCTTGTAAGCAGTAGTAGTAGTAGTAGTAGTAGTAGTAGTAGTAGTAGTAGTAGTAGGTGTTTGTTGACATAATGAAAAATGCTTTATAAAGGGAATACAGGAATGACTGGTCGGAAAAGGGCTGTAAGAGGGAAGAGGAAGGGGCGTGAGAGGGAAGGGCAGCATCCGCAAAGGGGAGAGGAAAGGGAAAATGGAAGGTAGGGAGATATAAAGGGAGAGGGATGCTACGAGGGAGAAAGGGTTATGAGTAAAAGGGGAAAAGGGGAAGAACAACAATAATATAAATGGGATGAGGGGAAAAGTGAGTAAGGAATAGAGAGAGATGGAGTACTATACCTCCCCTTTCCCTCTCCCCCTTTCCCCCTTCCCATACCCGTCCCATGAAGCAATGGATTACTTCCGTTTCGCCCCCCCTGCCCCCCATCTCAACCCCTACGCTTCACCCCCACCCTTCCTAACCTTCCACCTCAGTTAGTACCCTCCCCTTCCCTTTGTTGTGGTCCCCGGCACGCCTCCCTTTCCCCTTTCCCTTTCCCCTTATGAGTCAGAACGTACCTCGGCAACTCTTCCTTCGCCCCTGCAACATGAGGATGCGTACAAAAAAAAAGTTCAGAAACTAAAATAGACATGAGAAAAAAAAATTAAAATGGGATAAAAAAATTTGAAATAGGTGACGTGATGTGACGCGACGTGACGAAGTGACGTGAAATACCGTGGCCATCGAGGGAGAGGGAGATTCAACAAGGTAATTCAATCCCCTTTTACCGCGATGGGGTCGAGCTGAAATGTGATTGGTGGGCCGGCAGCCAGTCCAAACAGAGGGGTCAAAAATAAATATGAATTATCTGTTGTCACCCAAACCTGCAAAAATAAATCATAATAAGTGGCTTACTTTCGGCCAATGAAAACACGAACGATTAGCCAACTAAATGTTATATATTGGGTTTAGCCAGTGAAAACATGGGCAGGGACACCGCTGCCCGCTAGGTGGCTCTCATGATGACGATGATGACGATGATGATGATGATAATGTTCCGTTAGCTATAAACTGGCTCATGTTTTGCTATTCTTTCATTATTTATATGTTTATTTACATATTTATTTATCTATCATTTGTTTATTTGTTGAACTCTTTTCTATATCGTATTTACGTATTGTGAATCAAAACTCATCCACTTCTGTACCTATTAGTAGTCTCGTTAGTAAGGCAGAATCAAAACAAACCCGCAGCCATCTTCTCTTTACCTCTACGTGCGCGGAACCCATCCATAGCTGCCTTCACGTGATTAATTGTATAAGGTAGTAGTAGTAATAGTAGTAGTAGTAGTAGTAGTAATTATAATAGTGATGATTTTGATGATAATGTTAATGATAATAATAGTACTCATCATAATAATAATAATGATAATGATAACAATAATTTATCTTACAAGACAATATTCCTTTCTTCCTGCTATGTGTGGAAGGAAAATGCCGGGAGGAGAGAGAGAGAGAGAGAGAGAGAGAGAGAGAGAGAGAGAGAGAGAGAGAGAGAGAGAGAGGGGGCGTGAAGTAAGCATAATTTGCGTTATCGATTTCCTTTTCTGTGTATTACGCGTCTACTCACTCTCTCACACACACTCTCTCTCTCTCTCTCTCTCTCTCTCTCTCTCTCTCTCTCTCTCTCTCTCTCTCTCTCTCTCTCTCTCTCTCTCTCTCTCTCTGGCCTTCATCTCTCATACGCATCACTCACATCTACTTATGGCATATAATCGATACTCATTCATGTGTGTGTGTACGTGTGTATGTGTGTGTACGTGTGTGTGTGTGTGTGTGTGTGTGTGTGTGTGTGTGTGTGTGTGTGTGTGTGTGTGTGTGTGTGTGTGTGTATCCTTGCACGCTACTTCGACTTAACCACGTACTCATTATTTCCTTTCTCCTCCTCCTCCTTCTCCTCCTCCTCCTCCTCCTCCTCCTCCTCTCCTCCTCCTCCTCCTCCTCCTCCTCCTCTTCCTCCTCCTCAACCACTCACGCCTCATTGAGTGCTGGAGGAAGCCACTGTGTTTATGTGGCCATTGATGGTGTGGAGGCTTCTGTCTACGAGGAGGAGGAGGAGGAGGAGGAGGAGGAGGAGGAGATGAAGGAGGTGGAGGAGGGGCTGGTGGTGGTGGTGGTGGTGGAGGAGGAGAAAAGGAAAGGGAAGAGGTGAAAGCGAAGAAGGTAAAGAAGATGAGATATAGAGAGGAGAGTGAATAGACGAGGAGGAGGAGGAGGAAGTAGAGGAGGAGGAAGAAGAGGAGGAGAATTAATAGTAGGAAGTGGAAGTGGAGATGTAGTAGGTGAAAGACAAGAATTAATGGGATAATGATGATGAAGAGGAGTAGGAAAAGGAGATGGAGGAGGAGGAGGAGGAGGAGGAAGAAGAAGAGGAGGTTGGAACGATAAGTGGAACGGAATTATCAAGACAAACAGATCTTAAGGAGGAAGGAGGTAAAGGGTGAAACAAAATATTGCAAAATAAAGGAAAACTGACAAAGCTGAATAAATGAAAATAAAAGAGTTAAATACACGAGGATTCCGCCATTTGCATATACAGAGAGAGAGAGAGAGAGAGAGAGAGAGAGAGAGAGAGAGAGAGAGAGAGAGAGAGAGAGAGAGAGAGAGAGAGAGAGAGAGAGAGAGAGAGAGAGAGAGAGAGAGAGAGAGAGAGAGAGAGAGAGAGACTTAAAAATATAATACATTCCCATAACTTTATAAAACATTAAATGGAATAGTAATACCTCAATACTATCCCTCCTCCTCCTCCTCCTTCTCCTCCATCACCTCCTCCTCCTTCTCCTCTTTCTCCTCCTCCTCCTGCTCCTCCACTTTGGCTCCAGATTGGATTTCAGCTGGTGGCATGGTCTTGGTCACGCCGGGGTGAACCTGGCTTAAATACTTGTTTGCAGAGGTGTTTGGTGAGCACACACAGGGACAAAGAGACGCGTCATCCCTGCCTAGGCGAACTGAGGGGGTGCTGGCGTTAGGTAAGGGCTGCTGGGAGGAATGACATGGGTACTAGGGAGGTGAGAGGGTGTTAAGTGCTGGCTATGGTTGTCAGAAAGGGTGATAGAAAGGGAGGTTTGAGTGCTAGGTGAGGCGTGTTGTGTTAGTGCTGGGAGAGGAAGGTAAAGGATGTGGAATAGAGATGCTTAAGAGAGAGAATATGATGCTAAGAGTGCTTATGTGTTTGGTGCTGATGCTGAAACAGGGAGGATGAGTAGTGGTATAAGGGAAGGGAGTAAGTGTTAGGAGTAAAGGAGTAGGCAGTAGTATTTAAGATAAGGGATAGGGAATAGGTAGGAATGTTAAGGATAAAGGAAAACTGAGTGAAGGATTGAAGTTGAGAATATTGTATCGTTGTATTAGAAAAGAGAGTGAGAGTTAATAGTAATGTATAAGATAAATTATGTATGAAAAGTGAATTATGTAATAGTGTATATAGTGAATAACCACAAATATACATACAAAAAATAAGAAAAGGAAACTGAAATTCCTTATATCTAGAAATCAACTAATAGACAACCAACATAATTATAATCTTACACATCCATCTCACTTTATCTCTCCGGAAAAAGATCTCCCTTGCATCAGATTCCTCCATCTTGTCTCCCTCCCTCCTACCTTCCCTCCCACCTTCCCTCCCTCCCAGCCTCTCCCTGCCAACCTCTCACTCACTCACTCACTCACGCACTCTCTCTCTCACTCTCTCACACTCTCATTACTTCTCGCTTGCCCAATTGCCTCTTACTGGCGTCAAGGGTTCAGGTTATGTTTTTATTATTATGTATTTGGGGTCTGATGTGTGAGAGGCGGGGCAGGGGCGTGGTGGGGCGGGGCAGGGGCGTGGTGGGGCGGGGCAGGGCGACTGTCATGTGCACTGATAAGAGGAAATACTTAGATTTTGTAAGATTTTTGAACTAGTAATGTGATCTGAGAGAGAGAGAGAGAGAGAGAGAGAGAGAGAGAGAGTGGGGAGGGAGAGGGAGAGAGAGGTATAATGAGAAATATTAAAGGACATATAAAGCAAATCAATGAAATATAGAAGTAGAAAGTAAGAGTAAGGAGTAAGAAAGTAAACAGTACATAAAATTGAGAAAGAAAAAAAAACGGAAATAAAAAATAGCAAAGTAGAGTAAAAAAAAAGTAAATTCAACTAAGAAAAGAAGGAAAGAAAGTAAATCAGGAAAACCCAGCAGCACATAAGTCAGTGCATCAAGTTACCCCCACACACAGAGGTGCTCCTTTTCCCGCTCCTTCAAGTCTTCACACTCAGAACCAGGAAACCTTCTCGCAGACTCTCGATTTCTTACCCTCTTGAGTGTTATCCGATCACACTCTCTTGTGCACCTCAACTCCCTGTGTTACGGAGGATCTGATCGCCTTCAAATAGGATCAGACTCTCTTGTGCACCTCAACTCTATATTATAAAGGATTTGATCTCTTACATATCCTTATACAATCTATTATAAAGGTTCTAATCCTCCTGTAGTGACTTATGTCTTATTTCTTCATGTATTTTTCTTTGTTTTTTAAGTAAGTTTACCCTGGCGTGTAGTAGCATATTAAATGAGCGTCTCTATCTCTGTTTCCCGTGGCCATTTATCCTCTTGGTTTTAAGCGATGGTAAGCTGTGTTTGCAATAGACTTTATAACGCCGCTACTTCAT
>JAPQNM010000041.1:5677543-5687543 GCA_029783475.1 Metacarcinus magister | reverse complement strand
GTAATTAAGTAATCAGATACATATGATTATGGATAAGATTGAGTGGTTAGAGGAATATAATGTTAATAATATACTCTATGGACTCTAAATATGTCTCACGAGCGAATAAATAATATAAAAACGAAAAGAATTGAAAAAGAATCAGGTCTGTAAAATTATAAGACATCAATAGCAAGAAGAAAAAAAATAAAGCAATCTTTCAATCAACTGCAACGGATGAAAACAATACACCACCGCGACTTGAATATATATAGAAAAAGAGAAGCGAAAAAAACCAAACAATAAAAAAGGGGGAGAACGCAAGACAAACACTCCTAAAAATCATGCATAAATCTACTACCGAGTAACCAAAAATAAAAAAAACCGAAAAAAATGAAAACCACTGTAGGAAAAAAAAAAAAATAAAACTAAAAAAAAATTGATAGAAAGACAACAACTGGCAAATTTCTGAATAAAAAAAATATATAAAAAGATAAAAAAAAACCATGCATAGATTGGCTGCCTGGCTTGCATGACGAGTGGGTTAGGCTTTTACTCCTCGCCCCAAATACACTCAACCGTAACTGCTTGGCTTAAATATTTAACACCAGTCGTGATTTTTCCCCGCCAGCTCCCTGCATCCCAAGTCCTTCATATATTTGTGTTGTTTCCGGGATAAATCTGGAGCGGTGCCTTGCCTGCCCTGGATTTTGTGGGATTTGGGTAAGGGTGGTGTGAATGGTGGTAGTGGTGGTGGTTGTTGATGATGTTAATGATAAAGATAAAAATAATAATAATAATGACGATTGACAACTATTACTACTACTACTACTACTACTATTACCACCACCACCATCAACGCCAATAACATTAACAACAACAACAACAACAACAACAACAACAACAACAACAACAACAACAACAACAACAACAACAACAACAACAACACTACAATAGCAACACAAATACTACTACGTCGGGGTATCATTAATCTTAACACAATTTCAATACTTAAAAAATATTTACTCACTCCGAACTCAGGAGACGTAGATACACACAGTGGCAAAGCGCCCTTTATTCTCTACCACCACCACCACCATCACCACCACCAGTATTACAACTTAACGTTTTACACAGCCAGGTAACTTACAGGTAATATATTTACCTGTATTTCAACTTTTAAAAAATGTAAAATCATTCTGGCTCAAACTTTTTTCTCTCTCTCTCCACATCGAGTTTCTGTTCAGTTTCCACGATGCATAATTTAGTTTTTCATTTGATGTCCTACTTAGTGTTCATTTACCTTTTTTTTTTTATATTCATTATCTCTTTTTCCAACTTATAATTTATCCTCTTATACACTTATTTATGCATTAACGTATTTTATTTTAATGTTTATTTTGTCTGTTTATATTTGAGGCTTCGTTTGGTGTTGCAGGAAATATGAAGGAAAATAAAAAAATATATGATTATGAAAATGGTTATAATGTGATACGATTTTGTCATGTTCATCAGTGTTGCAAAATATCATAATGGCGTTGGTTTTGATCCGCCTCTCATGTTTCTATTAGACTCTCTCTCTCTCTCTCTCTCTCTCTCTCTCTCTCTCTCTCTCTCTCTCTCTCTCTCTCTCTCTCTCTCTCTCTCTCTCTCTCGCTCTCTTTCCCGCTTTTCCGCACGATAAAATTCCATCCTTCCTCCCTTTGTAAGCTTCCCCTTCTGCATCCCCGGGTTCCCCACGCGACTTTCTCTCTCTCTCTCTCTCTCTCTCTCTCTCTCTCTCTCTCTCTCTCTCTCTCTCTCTCTCTCTCTCTCTCTCTCTCTCTCTTTCGTTTTCTTCCTGCCACAGTTCCTCTTATTTCTTTGTGACGCCAAATTTGTACTTTCCTCCTCCTCCTCCTCCTCTTCCTTCTTGGTGCTACTACTAAACACCTCTCCGCTTTCCCTCCTGTTAGATCACGACCCTTTCCTCCTTCCCTCCACCTCTCCCTCCCTCTCCACAACTACTTCAAACGGAGGAGTCTCTCTCTACCTCCTACACCCCATGAAACACCCACATCTCTCTTTCTCTCCCTCTTTCCTCCCTCTCTCCAAGCTTTCACTTCTGTCATTCGCTATCTAGGAGGTTGAAATTGTGGGCGCATGACGGGCCGCTAGACTGGGTGGGCGGCTGACTGTCTGTGGCCGTGGGACAATGGGAAGGTTGTGGACGAGCCTGGTTGTGTTTACATTTGAGGCGACCTGCGTGACCTCTGGCGGCAAGGCGGGCAACTACCCCGGCTCTCGCGTCTATGCTGAGGGAAAGGGCTTCATCACTACCCTGTTTGCTGTGTGGTTATACGAGGTGAATTTACGAGTTTGAGTGTGTGTGTGTGTGTGTGTGTGTGTGTGTGTGTGTGTGTGTGTGTGTGTGTGTGTGTGTGTGTGTGTGGTTCTATATGTGATTTGTTAGTGATATAGCTCGCTGGCACACACCACACACACACACACACACACACACACCACACACACACACACACACACACACAGGCTTCTCCTCTCATGTATCACGTACACATTAATCAATGCACCAAACAGCTGAAGGCTAGATGACTATTTAAAACTTTATCATCGGGATGCTTACAAAAACACACCTTCCTTCTGCTTTAGTTCAGCGGCGACATTCATTTGTTTGACTTACTTAGATAGAAAGCCAAAAGAAGCTCCACGCACTTTCATGCCTCGATGCAGCTCTATCTTATGATACAGTTTTGTGTACTTTATGAAGTGGTTATATTACTTACTAAGAACTCCTAAGAGAAAAGGCATATGTAACTTCTTCTTTTTTTTGTTTAGTTTGAGTTCAATAGTGTTTAAAAATCGCATATGATTAAGGTTTGGTGTTGAATTGCCTCTTTAAAAACAACGCATTTCAAGAATCCAATTATTTCCAAACGCAAATGATATGTAATTAATGTAAGTTACAGTTAGAAAAGAAAAAAAAAAATAAATGAATCTAAAGAAAGAAAGAAAATTGGGAACGAATGATTTAGTTTCTCTCCAGGAAGTGAGTGTGGGTTGGTCACTCATCCACACAGGCTCTGAATCACTCACACTATCCTCATACTCACATTCACAATTACAACAAATACACAACATTTCCTAACTAAAAACAATACACTGTCCTCATGCCCCTCGTAATTGTGTTCCCTAGAGAGAGAGAGGAAAACACGTCAAAGGAACCAACTTAATGCACACAATGACGGATTAAGGAAAAGATAAACTAGGTAGGACAAAGTGTGACGCTTTTCCTGAAGGTGGCGCTGTTGTCATAATATTGATGAGGCAAGGCAAGTGGGAGGAGGACGTGGGAGTGAGGTCGTGGAGGGGCTACTGGGGGAGGGGGGGCAGTTGTAAGGATCGTAGGAGAGAGAAATAGGAGAGGAAACAAGAGTATGGATGAGTGTTGTGTTTATAGTGGGAGATAAAAAGAGGTGTTGATAAAGAGATAAAAAAAAGGGTATAAGAAAGGACAAGGAGTGATATATCTTTACTCTGTCGTCCCTCTTTCCCTTTTCCACACGACTTATCTAAGGAAGGAGGTAACACGTCCCTTTCTTGGCATTCCTTCAGCATTCCTTCGTCAGTGTCTCCGTCAGGCTGGACACGTGAAGAAGGCATCAAGTAAAGGACGAAAGAAACCCACAGGAAGAAAGGCGCGAGGGACATAGACATCTGTGAGATAACGTGACGCAGGAACGAATCTCATTTTTCTTATCGTTCTTATTTTTCATGTTTCTTGCGTCTGAAATTTCTCCGTTTGTATTTTTGGTGAAGTTCTCTGTCTAGGGCAGCTGTCGACCGAGCCACGGAGCGAGGTGGAAAGTTTAAGAGTCATTCCTGCGTCTCTCTCTCTCTCTCTCTCTCTCTCTCTCTCTCTCTCTCTCTCTCTCTCTCTCTCTCTCTCTCTCTCTCTCTCTCTCTCTCTCTCTCGGGGGGAGATTTTCTTGAGAGAATTGAAATTAAGTGTTTTGTAGACGAGGACGACGAGGAGGAGGAGGAGGAGGAGGAGGAGGAGGAGGAGGAGGAGGAGGAGGAGGAGGAGGAGGAGGAGGAGGAGGAGGAGGATAAGGATGAGGATTTAATAGAAGACAAGGGAGAGATGATAAATATGAGGAGAAAAGAGTTTGAGGTGGAAGATGAGTGTGAGGAGGAGGAGGAGGAGGAAGAGGAGGATGAGGAGAAGGAGGAAGATTGAAAGAAGAGAGATGATTGAAAAGGTATTACAAACCACACAAGGAAAATAATGATGAATGAAAAGAAGAAAGGAAAGTAAAGCAAAAAATATAAAATAGAGAATAGAAAACCAACACTAGTGAAATAAAACAACGGAAAGAAAACGTAACCGAAACAAAATAATAAATGGAGGAAGAAGAGGAAGATAAAGAGAAGAGAAGAAAGAAAATGAGACACATGGCATAATTAATAAGTTTCAGAGGAGGAGGTGGAGGAGGAGGAGGAGGAGGAGGAGGAGGAGGAGGAGGAGGAGGAAGAGGAGGAGGAGGAGGAGGAGGAAGAGGAGGAGCGAGTATTCCAGGAAGAAGACCAAGAAAAAGAAGGCTGAGAAAGAGGAGGAGGAGAATAAAGAAGACATTTGTTGGGGAAATTCCGAGGTGGAAAGAACGTAAAGATGGAGGAAGAAAATACCAAGAAGAAAAGATCCTTGGAAGTAACAGAAACCCTTGATGATTGAAGTGTGGAGGAGGAGGAGGAGGAGGAGGAGGAGGAGGAGGAGGAAGAGGAGGAGGGAGAATAAGAAGAAGTAGTAGAAGAGGAGGGGAAAATAAGATTGGTTGATTTAATGGCAATAAAAACAACAAACACAGTTCAGAAATTATCTCAAACACGTTGGTATCATTTTCTGAACACAAAAACATAGAACAAAAAACAGCGTGACATTCCCTCATCACACTATCATAACCCTCCCTCCCTCACCACACCACACCACACCACACCACACCACATCACATCACACGCCGTCACCACACGCGTCACTCATCACCCTCATCACTCACTCACTCAACAGGATCACACACAAAAATAAATCAGCTTAAAACATTCTTCTTCGTCTCATTTTTCCACAGCCCTCGCCTCAGATGGTTTAAGACTGATTATGGTAATGCTGAGGAACCACGTGAGAGAGAGAGAGAGAGAGAGAGAGAGAGAGAGAGAGAGAGAGAGAGAGAGAGAGAGAGAGAGAGAGAGAGAGAGAGAGAGAGAGAGAGAGAGAGAGATGGGGGATGGTATTCAAGACTTCTCGCTGGAAGAAGACCCTCGCTTGGATTTTTAGAGAGGGAGTAAAAAACAATGAGAGTGAGAGACAGTTTTCTCTTCCCCTTTGTCTTGTGTGTTGTGGCTGTTGGCAACGACACCGGAGCTTCCTTAGGAGGAGGAGGAGGAGGAGGAGGAGGAGGAGGAGGAGGAGGAGGAGGAGGAGGAAGGAGAAGGAGGAGGAGGAGGGAGGAATGGAAAAATAGAAGATCGCATTTAAAGACAGGAAACGAGGAGGAATGAGTTGAAAAATAGAAACGCAAACTTTGGATGGAAAATGTGGGATAAAAATGTAATAGAAGCAGCAGTAGTCATTAGAAGTGAGGTTGTTATTCTACTACTACTACTACTACTACTACTACTACTACTACTACTACTACTACTACTACTTCTACTGTACTTGTTTCCTCCATTGCTCTATCTCCTTGGGGCGCGCTGCATAGGTGTCGATAGATAGGACGCATCAAAGAGAACTTGTCAACAATAACACAAGCTGAGCCTCGGAGTCCCAGTAAAGGTTCCCCGCGGCTCTCTAGCTGGAAATAGGTCGTGTGTGGGTGTGTGTGTGTGTGTGGTGTGTGTGTGTGTGTGTGTGTGTGTGTGTGTGTGTGGTGTGGGGGAAGGTTAGAGAAATACGTTATTGGTGTTGTTATTGTTGTTGTTGTTGTTGTTGTTGTGTAATGTTATTGTCGTCTAAATTGTAGGTTAGAATTTTCTCTCCTTTTAACTTTTGTGACGGAAAATACAACTGCAACTTTCGCTTCTTCCACCACCACCACCACCACCACCACCCCACCACCACCACCACCACCACCCCACCACCACCACCACCACCACGGCCCCTCACCGCCTTCCACAGCTGCCAGTCGTCCCACACCTCCAAGGCCTTCATCCCCCTACACTCCCCTCCCTACTCTCTCTCTCTCTCTCTCTCTCTCTCTCTCTCTCTCTCTCTCTCTCTCTCTCTCTCTCTCTCTCTCTCTCTCCCCTCCGTATATTCTTTTCTCCCCCACAAACTCCCTCAACCTGATGGAGAGAGAGAGAGAGAGAGAGAGAGAGAGAGAGAGAGAGAGAGAGAGAGAGAGAGAGAGAGAGAGAGAGAGAGAGAGAGAGAGAGAGAGAGAGAGAGAGAGAGAGAGAGAGAGAACTTTGAGATGAAAATATGGTGAATATTTTTGAAAGTCTTGCTTATAGGATGAAAGTACCAAGAAATTTGAGTGCAAGAAAGGAATGGAACGTTTGTTGGTGGGATTGGGAGTAAAATATTGGAAGGAAGAGGAACAGGAGGAGGGTGAGGAAGAAGAGGAAGAAGAAGAAGAGGAAGAGGAGGAGGAGGAGTGTGGTAACCGTAGCAACAAGGAAGCGAAAGGGAGAAGAGTGAAAATATAAGATAGGAAATTCAAGCTGTCTCATAGGAAAGGAGAAAATAATGAATGAAATGAGAGAGAGAGAGAGAGAGAGAGAGAGAGAGAGAGAGAGAGAGAGAGAGAGAGAGAGAGAGAGAGAGAGAGAGAGAGAGAGAGAGAGAGAGAGAGAGTGAGAGAGAGAGAGAGAGAGAGAGAGCCAAGCCAAGCCAAGCCAAGGTAAGGCAATAGAGGCAGACAGGGAGAGAGAAAGAGAAAGAGACGGAGACTGAGGGAGGGAAGAAAGAGGGGAAGTGATGCAAGGATAGATGGAGAGAAAGAGAGAGAAGAGAAATAGAGAATGGGAGAGAGAAATGGATAGAGGTTAGGACATAGCTGGAGGGAGAGAAAGGATGGGGATAGACCAGTGTCCCTTTACGAGAGAGAGAGAGAGAGAGAGAGAGAGAGAGAGAGAGAGAGAGAGAGAGAGAGAGAGAGAGAGAGAGAGAGAGAGAGAGAGAGAGAGAGAGAGAGAGAGAGAGAGAAGGACGTGGCTGTGGAAGCAAGAAGAGGTAAAGGGACTAACACAAGGCTCAAAGGCTAGAACAAATAAACAATTGCATTACAATAAGATCGGCTCTTGCTCACCGCCAGTCGACGAGAACCTTCCTCTCTCCCTTCCTACCTACCTCTCCCTCTCCCTCTCTTCTCCTCCTCCTCCTCCTCCTCCTCCTCCCTTCATGTTAGATGCATGAGGGAGAGAGAGAGAGAGAGAGAGAGAGAGAGAGAGAGAGAGAGAGAGAGAGAGAGAGAGAGAGAGAGAGAGAGAGAGAGAGATGGCACTATAGGGACTAACAATGAGAGAGAGAAAAAAAGCAATAATAATAATAATAATAATAATAATAAATACAAAATATGGTAGCTAGTCAAACAAAGGTATTGATGTAATATTATCTTCCATACACATGCTCGTACACTTTTAACTCGCCTCAAACGCTGTATTTCCTGTATTTCCTTACATGTGTTTAGGAGACGCGAGGACACCACTCAAAGACGATGGGAATACAATGTTATGTTTATTATTGACATTATTGTATTTATTATTAGTGCTATTTTTATGATTCGTTAATTTTGATATCTTTATTCTGTTTTGTATAGCTTTAAATGATGACGATGTTGATATTAATAGTACTGATGATAGAAATAGTAATACTTAATAATAATGACTATAATGGTAATAATAATAATGATAATATATAATAATAATGTAAGATTTAGAAAGCAGAGCTGAAAATGTCAACAAAAGTAAATTTCCTACTATTACTACCATCACCACCACCACCACCACCACCACCACCACCACCACCACCACCACCACCACCACCACCACCACCACCACCATTACGATAACTTGAACCAGTCGAGTGTTATATTTATTTATCTAAGTATTTATTCACCTTAAAATTTCCGATTTCACACACGAATCAAAGTTTGTGCCAGGCTCGTATTAGTTGTTTTTGAATAATAAATAAATGAATAGATAAATGAATAGATAGATAAATGAATAAATAAATGAATGGTGTAAAGAAAATATTTACACATTTATATAAAGAACGCAACTTGAAGGTGGATCAAACATTATGTATTTATTTTCATTTATTTGAAGACGATTAAGTGGAATGTTTTATTCTATTATTTTATTTATTTATGTATCTATATATTTACACACACATTTCTCTCTCTCTCTCTCTCTCACTCTCTCTTCTCTCCTCTCTCTCTCTCTCTCTCTCATCTCTCATCTCTCTCTCCTCTCTCTCTCTCTCTCTCTCTCTCCTCTCTCTCTCTCTCTCTCTCTCTCTCTCCTCTCTCTCTCTCTTTCTCTCTCTCTGGGAAGCCGAGCATATGTTGAACCGACGAAGCCAAAGTCAGCCTGTTGATATTTTTATGAGCACTCTCTCTCATCTCTCTCTCTCTCTCTATCTCTCCTCTCTCTCTCGTCTCCTCTCTCTCTCGTCTCTCTCTCTTCTCGTTCCTCCTCTCTCTCTCTCTCTCCTCTCTTCACCCTCATCCTCTCCCGCCCTCTCTCCTGTCCTCTCCTCTCTCTCTCTCTCCTCTCATCCATCTCTCCTCCTCTCTCTCTCTCCCTCTCTCTCATCCTCTCTCTCTATCTCTCGTCTCTCGTCTCTCTCTCTCTCTCTCATACCATCCTTTTTTCCTCTTACTTCCTTCTCTCCTCCTCCCTCTTTCCTATTCTCTCCATTCTTCTCTCCTCCTCCTCCTCTCCCTCCTCTCCTTCTCCTTCCTCACCTCCCCTCCTTTCCTTTTCCTTTCCTATCCTCCTCCCTCCTCCTGCCCTCCTCCTCCTCCTCCGCCTCGTCCTGTAAGACCCACACCCAGCAAACCGACCACACCCCCCCAATCAATCTCCCCGCCTCCTCCACATCAATCAACTGTTACCCCAAAACCCACCTCTCAACACCAACATTCCATCTAACCTCCTCAAACCGTACCGCTCACCTCCTCTCCCTCACTCCTCCTCCTCTCCCTCCCTCCTCCTCCTTCCTCCGCTCCTCCTCCTCCTCCGGACTCCACTGCCCTCCTGACAATCTTTTTGGCCCCCGTGAGGAAACTTTGTAGGACGGGATGGCAGCTCAAGTAGAGTTAAAATGGTTTGGTGGAACCACATTGTGATTTCTATTTTAAATGTTCTAATTGTTAGTTATTTGCTCGCTTAATACGCTAACCGAAATAAACGACCTTTACGTTGGAACTAAATGAAAGCTGGGAATCCTACACTTGTGGTAAAAAATTTTTTTTTGTGTGTTGTGTGTTGTTTAATTTTTTTTTTTTTTTTTTTTTTTTTTTTTTTTTTATTTTTTTTTTTTTTTTTTTTTTTTTTTTTTTTTTTTGTATATGTATATATGGTAATGTAGTGTGTGTTGTGTATGGTTTGTTGTGTTTTTTTTTTTTATATTGGTGGTTTGTTTTATATCGTTTCTTGTGTTTTAATATAAAATTTATAATAAAATAATTTTTTTTTTTTTTTTTTTTTTTTTTTTTTTTTTTTTTTTTTTTTTTTTGTTTTTTTTTTTTTTTTTTTTTTTTTTTTTTTTTTTTTTTTTTTTTTTTTTTTTTTTTTTGTTTTTTTTTTTTTTTTTTTTTTTTTTTTTTTTTTTTTTTTTTTTTTTTTTTTTTTTTTTTTTTTTTTTTTTTTTTTTTTGTTTTTTTTTTTTTTTTTTTTTTTTTTTTTTATTTTTTTTTTTTTTTTGTTTTTTTTTTTTTTTTGTTTTGTCTGTTTGTTTTTAATGTTTAGTTTTGAATTATCTGTCTGTTTATATTTTTTCATTGTTTGTTTTGTATCAAGTTTT
>JAPQNM010000041.1:5674169-5677443 GCA_029783475.1 Metacarcinus magister | reverse complement strand
AATAATATGATAAAAATAAATAATAATGCTAAAAATAAATATTAATGCTAAAAATAAATATTAATGCTAAAAATAAATATTAATGATAAAAATAAATATTAATGCTAAAAATAAATATTAATGATAAAAAATAAATATTAATGCTAAAAATAAATATTAATGATCAAAATAAATATTAATGATAAAAATAAATATTAACGATAAAAATAAATAATAATGATAAAAATAAATAATAATGCTAAAAATAAATATTAATGCTAAAAATAAATATTAATGCTAAAAATAAATATTAATGCTAAAAATAAATATTAATACTAAAAATAAATATTAATGATAAAAAATAAATATTAATGGTATAAATAAATATTAATGATAAAAATAAATATTAATGCTAAAAATATTAATTAATGGGTGGATGGATAGATGGATGGGTGGGTGGATGTATAGGTGGGTGGATGAATGAATGATGTCAGGCAGGCAGGCTGTACATTCATAATGTTGGTGCTGTGTTCAGTGTGGATAACGACGCTAGCCTATCCGATGAGCTGCGTCAAGTTGCCAATGGCACATTTTTACAGAATATTTGCATCCAAGATATATTGTGTATAGAAAGAAAAATATTTTTTCTCTATTCTTCAGATCGTTGTGAGTTGATAAAGAAAAATTTCAATAAAACCATAATTTTTAAAAAAATCTATAAATCGAACACTTAGAAAAGACCTCGGCAGTGTAAGGGTTAAGGGATATTTGATTGAGAAAGTAACACTTAAACGTTATTTTAAGGATGAAACTGTTTTGAAAGGTTATTATTGTTTATCTTAAAAATTTAGTTTTCTGTAGAATCTATATTCACTCATTTTCTTTCAAAAGATTGAGGTTATACTTATATATTATTTGTAAGTATTCTATTGACCTGAAACTTAACTGAAAGTATTACATTATTCCTGTGTACAACATAGATTACGAAGATCAAAATCGATTAGCAAATGGAAATTCGCTTGGTAAGGATTCGTTTCCCTAACCAACAGCAGAAAACAACGATTATTATTATTAGCAGTGAAGAGATGAAGGACATTGGCAGTGAAATGATGAAGTACATTTACAGTGCAGAGGTGTCAGACATCGTCAATGAAAAGGTGACTGATATTCTGAGTGAAGAGGTGGCGGACATTGTCACCGAAGAGATGAAGGAATTTGTCAGTAGAAAGATGGCAATCATCAGTAAAAAGATTAATGTCGATGCCATTGAATTTATGATACAAATTTTTGCGAGCATACAGAGAGACATCACTACTACGGGGAATTAAGGAGCTCGCCAGTGTAGAGGAAAACATCATTCTTGGGGTAATGAAGGACCTCCTCAGTGAATGGGTAGATGAGAAATACTTTATAATATATCTTTTCCTCCCTGATATTATGAAAAAAATTTGCAAGATGATGGACATTGTAAGTGAAGCAATGAAGGATCTCGTCATTGAAATGATAAAAGACAACAGCAATCAAGTGATAATAGAAACCATCATTGAAGAGATGACAGACAAGGTCAGTGAAAAGGCGATGGAAGTCTTCAGTAAACAGATGAAAGGCAAGATCAGTAAAGAGGTAATGGACAAGATCAATCAAGGGATGGATGACATGGTCCGTGAAACATTAACAGACTCCGTTATTCAAAACGTGAACAGCGTTAATGAAGAGAGGAAGGACATCGGCAGTGGGAGGGTGTAGGACATCGGCAGTGGGAGGGTGTAGGACATCGGCAGTGGGAGGGTGTAGGACATCGGCAGTGGGAGGGTGTAGGACATCGGCAGTGGGAGGGTGTAGGACATCGGCAGTGGGAGGGTGTAGGACATCGGCAGTGGGAGGGTGTAGGACATCGGCAGTGGGAGGGTGTAGGACATCGGCAGTGGGAGGGTGTAGGACATCGGCAGTGGGAGGGTGTAGGACATCGGCAGTGGGAGGGTGTAGGACATCGGCAGTGGGAGGGTGTAGGACATCGGCAGTGGGAGGGTGTAGGACATCGGCAGTGGGTGGGTGTAGGACATCGGCAGTGGGAGGGTGTAGGACATCGGCAGTGGGAGGGTGTAGGACATCGGCAGTGGGAGGGTGTAGGACATCGGCAGTGGGAGGGTGTAGGACATCGGCAGTGGGAGGGTGTAGGACATCGGCAGTGGGAGGGTGTAGGACATCGGCAGTGGGAGAGTGTAGGACATCGGCAGTGGGAGGGTGTAGGACATCGGCAGTGGGAGGGTGTAGGACATCGGCAGTGGGAGGGTGTAGGACATCGGCAGTGGGAGGGTGTAGGACATCGGCAGTGGGAGGGTGTAGGACATCGGCAGTGGGAGGGTGTAGGACATCGGCAGTGGGTGGGTGTAGGACATCGGCAGTGGGAGGGTGTAGGACATCGGCAGTGGGAGGGTGTAGGACATCGGCAGTGGGAGGGTGTAGGACATCGGCAGTGGGAGGGTGTAGGACATCGGCAGTGGGAGGGTGTAGGACATCGGCAGTGGGAGGGTGTAGGACATCGGCAGTGGGAGGGTGTAGGACATCGGCAGTGGGAGGGTGTAGGACATCGGCAGTGGGTGGGTGTAGGACATCGGCAGTGGGAGGGTGTAGGACATCGGCAGTGGGAGGGTGTAGGACATCGGCAGTGGGAGGGTGTAGGACATCGGCAGTGGGTGGGTGTAGGACATCGGCAGTGGGAGGGTGTAGGACATCGGCAGTGGGTGGGTGTAGGACATCGGCAGTGGGAGGGTGTAGGACATCGGCAGTGGGAGGGTGTAGGACATCGGCAGTGGGTGGGTGTAGGACATCGGCAGTGGGTGGGTGTAGGACATCGGCAGTGGGAGGGTGTAGGACATTGGCAGTGGGAGGGTGTAGGACATCGGCAGTGGGAGGGTGTAGGACATCGGCAGTGGGAGGGTGTAGGACATCGGCAGTGGGTGGGTGTAGGACATCGGCAGTGGGTGGGTGTAGGACATCGGCAGTGGGAGGGTGTAGGACATCGGCAGTGGGAGGGTGTAGGACATCGGCAGTGGGAGGGTGTAGGACATCGGCAGTGGGAGGGTGTAGGACATCGGCAGTGGGAGGGTGTAGGACATCGGCAGTGAAGAGAATGATGAAAGTAATAATAATGATAATAATAAAGAAACATTTTTATTTGCGTTGCATAGACCGAAGCAAAAGACACTAATTGTATCATAGCCTGCGATTCTAAATAAAGCAAAATTGTTTTTTTTTTTCATCACCGAATTTCAAAAGTAGTCAAGTTTTAAAT
>JAPQNM010000041.1:5661669-5669169 GCA_029783475.1 Metacarcinus magister | reverse complement strand
TTTCTTAATTTTAAAAGTTATGGTCATTTCCCTAAGTGAAGGATTACCAAAAGCTTATTATCTCCAAGTTTTACGATATTGTCCGGCGGCTCAACTTGTCTCATCTCTGTTTAAACACTCCTCTCGTAAACCTTCATATATCATAGTTGAATATATCCAAGTATATTCTTATCATTATAAATTTAACGTAACGAAACTGCAGCTTTGAGAAGAAGAAAAACCAAGGGGATAGGCAAGATGTGATGATATATAATAACGTATGTATTGCTCTCTTAGATACATAATTAATTGGTTTGAAGATATAGGGATTTTAATAGTTTATGAAGTGTTAATTTTAATGTGATCTAGTAATGAGGTTCAGTAACTATCTAGGTGTTGCAAGTGTTCAAGAAGGACGATGCACGTTTTAAATTTTAATCTTTTGCATTATATTACGCGATTGAACTTGATTTATAATAAGTTTGATCCCAGCAAAGTCTTTCCCAACGTCAGCAAAGTATAAATTGCTCACTTAAAGTTCAAAAGTTCAATATGTACAAGTGTATGAAGTCTAGTCTTAATAAGTATAAGTTCAACCTAAGTCCTGCTGGCCACTAGACGAACAATACAATACTTACACAATAGTCCAAAAATTTGTAGTAACATACACATTTTAAGTTCAGAAATTCAATAAGTAAGTAAGTTTGATAAGTTTTGCTGGTATCATACTGTCATACTGTCATACTTACATCATTTCAAATTCACACGTTCAGTTGGTATAGAGATGCACGAGGCATAAATCTAAGGCGAGTAAATATAAGTTCAGTAACTAATTCAGGATGTGTGCCTGCGCGGATGTCTTTGGGGGGGTTGGCCTTCCTGGGGTTTGTGATGATGACGAGCTTAAGAATCAACCTGTCAGTCGCCATCGTCGCTATGGTGCGCCAGAACAACACAAACGCCATTAAAACCAGGACAGAATGCATCCAAGGTGAGCTGGGGTGGAGGTGTGGGTGAGTGTGTAAAGGTGTGGATGGGATACATTCTTTTTTATGTATTATTCCTAGTAACCTATATTTAGCTTCCTTACCTTTGCTAACACAGACTTTATTTTATTTTATTTTATTTATTTATTGATCTAGTTTATTAATTTTTTGACACAACACGTCAACCACACCTACGACACCATTCATATATTCGAGTCTTCTCTGCAACGACTCCAAAACATAACCTAACATTTCGATTTAAACACAATTTTACTAACAAAAACAATTATAACATGCAACAAGTATAGGTACTCATTTTAGTCCTTGATGTGAAAATCAATGAGAAATTCACGTTTGCATAGATAACAAGGAAAATAAGCAAAGGGTGACATCCTTACATCATACTCACAGTCAAGGGCAACTGGATCAGGCAAGGAGGAGGAGGAGGAGGAGGAGGAGGAGGAGGAGGAGGAGGAGGAGGAGGAGGAGGAGGAGGAGGAGGAGGAGGAGGAGATGGAGGAGGAGGAGGAGGAGGTGTTATAATATGGATGTGATGTTACACTAGCTATTATAAATTATGGAAGAATTCAGCTTACTTTCCCTTGCTCAGGTAACGAGAGCTGGGATATGCAGAGTCAGGAGGGAGGCTGGAACACTACGCTTGTTATACCGTTGGTGAGTGGTGGTGGTGGTGAGTGGTGGTGGTGGTGGTGGTGGTGGTGGTGGTGGTGGTGGTGGTGGTGGTGGTGAATGTTAGTGTATAGTGTATTGTTATCGTTATTATTATCATTATTGTTATTATTATTATTATTATTGTTATTATTGTTATTATTATTATTATTATTGTTGTATTGTTATTATTGTTATTATTATTATTATTATTATTATTATTATTATTATTATTATTTTTACTATCATCATCATCATCATCATCATCATCATTGTTATTGTTGTTGATGTTCGTTCTTGTTACTTACCTCCATTTTCTTACTCTATATTTGATTATCCTGTTATTATTTCTCTCTGTTTTGTTGTCTATATTTCAAAACCTATCCTCCTTCCCTCCCTCCCTCCCTCCCTCCCTCTCCCTCCCTCCCTCCCTCCTCCTCTTCCTTCCTTACCTCCTTCCTTCCTTCCTTCCTTCCTCCATCTATCCATTCCTCCATCCTTCCTTCCTTCTTCACCTTCTTCTCTCTAATCTTCCATCCATCTCTAGCTCCTTTCTTTCTTCTCTCCGTCCCTCCAACCCTTCTTCCTTGACTTCTTACCTCTTACCTTCCCTCCCTTCCTCCCTCCCTCCTTCCCTCCCTCCTTCCCTCCCTCCCTCCCTCCCTCCCTCCCCCCTTCCCTCCCTCCCTCCCTCCCTCCCTTTTTTTGTATCCGGGAGAGTGGAAGGAGGAGGCGCCGCCATATTCTTTCCCTACAACAAAGGCAGATTGACTCAAAGCGCGAGAAGGTGGAGTGGCTTTTGTCTGTGCTTTCTGCCTGACAAGCTACTGAAGGCAACCGTTTCCTTTGAGTGTGCTCTGCCTCGCGTGTAAAAGGACTTGTGGATGGCGGTGCATTCTTTCCACTTTAGTTTATATGCTCCGTGAATCTTATACGTGGAATTTATCAAAGGATGTTATCTCCTATTCAAAGTCTTCATACATTTGTAAATTGATGTCAATGCGGATTCGTTTGCAGGTTTTGGGCTTAGTTGTGGTTATTTACGACTAATTCCCTCCACACAATGTATTTACCGCAAGCTTTACTTATTAATCGTAAGGCTGTTTTCAGATCTGGTCATCCCACACAGCAGACACTCAAAGAACCAAGGATGCGGAGATCACGCACAGCGGCATAGCGTATATAAATTACCATGAACACTCCCATTAGATCTCCTTGTATAGTCAGTCGATGAAGCGGAGATATGAGCAGTGGCAATGACTTCCTTCCCTCCAATCCTTTCTGATCCTTGAATACTTGAAACATATCTCATCACGTTCAAGGAAGCATTTCAAGGGAGACTCACCCAATTGTATTAAGGAGAGTTTTGTTTTGTTCCGCCTCACTCCCTTTTTCCCCTGTCTCTGTGGCTACGCAGTGAGGACGCGGAGGGGAGGGAGTATATATCACTCCCCTTAAGGAACCTGAAAGTGTAAGGAATAGATGCTGACGAAGGGAAAAAATCAATGCCGGTGTTACTGCAGTGGGGGATTGCGGCGGTGGGTTGGTTGAGTCAGGCTGAAGGGAACGCGTATAGGAAGGGAAGGGTGGACGTTTTCATCAGTAGTAGTAGTAGCAGCAGTAGTAGCAGTAGTAGTAGTAGCATTAATAGTCTGAGGGAAATATACTCACATACATTCAACACTACATTTTCCTTTTACCAGATGTACAAAATGATCAGTCACATCCATGATATAATACCTTTTCCTCTCCTCCCATTTTTTTTCCCATCTGGCGAAGGGAGAAAGTGGGCTGATGGAAGGCAGTGAAGAGGATGATGGTTTTGACTGGGATGAAATAACTCAAGGTTTCGTTCTCGCCGGCTTCTTTTACGGTTACATCTTCACCCAGGTAAGTGTAATATCCTAGTAGCTCCAGGTATACCTTAAAGTCACGTTGATCCCCTATTCAAGGTCACTGCTTAAAGTCAGGATTAAAGTCAAGGTCACTCAGGTCACGGAAAGGTCAAAGGTCAGCGCGTCAGTCAGGAGGCACCGATGGCGTCATTAGCTGAGGTCTTTTTCTCTCTATGTCTTGTAATTATCCCTGTCAGTATAATTTTTCTCCTTCCTCTCTGGTGCCTCGTTCCCCACTTCCTCCCTCGTTCTGCTTTTTTTGTGTTATCTTCGAACTCTTCTTTCTTCTTCTTCCTGTTGACTTCTATCTCGCTCGCGTTTTATAATTTTTTTACTGTTCTTGGCGCTGATCTTTACACCTTTTTACTTTTTTTTTTTTTTTTTTTCTATCCCTTTGTTTTTGTTCTACTTCCCCTCCTTGTTTTTTGGCGAGTTAGTGTGTCCCTTCTTTCTTTCTCTTTCTTTCTTTCCCCTTATTTTCAATCTCCTCTTTTTCCCTTTCATTCTTGTTGTTCTTGCCACTTTTCTTCCTTCTTTCTATCCATTTTCTTTCTTCTCCCTTTCTCCTTTCTGTGTATACAAAATGGCCACAAATGGTTCTTGGTAGCCGTTCAAATGGCAAACTTCCTCCCTCTACAGCTTCATTTCACAAGCAGTTTAACACGAACAGCAATACCTATATCTCTATGACACCTGCAGCTTCCAATTATAATCAGGAAACACTCCTTCCCACCCTCTCCTCCCTCCCTCTACCTCCCTTAACTCCTTGGCCTTCCACTTTAAACCTGCAAACGACAACATGCATTAACTCCTAAATATATTGATGCTGCAAAGGTTTCTTATACTTGCAATTTTAATATTTCTCTTTTTTTATCTAAGTGTGTTTTTTCTGTTCTTTTTTTTTTTTTTTAAGATCATCGGTGGACGTTTTGCTGAGGTTTATGGAACAAGAATCACCTTTGCTATTTGCGGCTTGACAAGTGGCTTTTTCTCGCTTATTTCGCCTGTAGCGGCTCACACACACTACGGAGCCTTAATCGCCGTCAGGGTGCTCATGGGGTTCTTCCAGGTGAGTGGGAGGAGGTGTAGGTAAAGGAGGAGGAAGGGAGAGAGGGGAGAGAGGGAGGGAGGGAGGGAGGGTTGGAAGGAGCAGTGAATGGCCCAAATGCTATTGTTCGCTTGCACTGTGCTTTGTCCTGAGCTAAAAGGGTTTATCTGTGCGGGAATAAGCATAAACTCACTCACACACACACACACACACACACACACACACACACACACACACACACACACACACACACACACACACACACACACACACACACACATACATACATCACCTCTTTTCTGATCTATCTTTCCTTTCCTCTCCTCTCCCCTTTTCCTGCAGGGACCAATGTGGCCTTCGATGCATGCTTTGGTGCCCCGATGGATCCCGCTTTCAGAGAGATCAAGATTCGTCTCAGTTGTCTACTTCGGTGAGTAAGGAACACCTGAATTAGTTACACTTATCCACTTGCTCTCTGACCTTCCCATAACACATAGAAGAATGAAATAAGTGCTTATATTAACCCTTTTACGCTTATTACCTTTGTGCTTGTAGTAAGATGGGAATAGACAGTAAGACATTTTTCTTTTCAGCGTCTAACCTCAGTATGACGGTAACCTTGGCTGTTACTGGTATTATAATAGACTATTTTGGGTGGGAAGCAGCTTTTTACATCCCCGGAACGTTATGTCTCGTATGGTCGATCTGTTGGCTTCTCCTAGTGACAGACAACCCGAGCCAACACCCCAGGTAATGCCTCACACTACTTCTCCGGGTAACACACTACTTCACTCTTAGGTAATACCACTCCACTGTCCCTGCTAACACCTCCTCCATGTCCTTAGGGGCACTACACTTCATTCCTTCCTCAGGTGTTGAACGTAGGAAGAAGACACGGAAAGTTAGTGGAAACAGGGAGACTAAGCTTAGGTTACATACGCATCCATTAGAGAGAGAGAGAGAGAGAGAGAGAGAGAGAGAGAGAGAGAGAGAGAGAGAGAGAGAGAGAGAGAGAGAGAGAGAGAGAGAGAGAGAGAGAGAGAGAGAGACAGAAATACAAGAAAAAAAGGACAATAATAAGGAAGAAGAAGAAGAAAAAAAAAGCATTAGAAATATCAACCAACACAAAACTTTACACACACAAAAAACACACACACACACAAAAAGAAAAAGAAAAAAACCACAGCTAACACCTCTGACCTGCACCTAACCACTAACATAACCACTTTCCAGAATCAGCCCCGAAGAGAAGGAATACATTGAATCCACGGGGAGGAAAGTCTGGAGTATCCTTGAAGAGGCAGAAGAAAGTGCCTTGGTGCTCCCTGCTGACCTGCTTGCCTCTCTGGGTCATCGTGTTTGTTGACATGGGCAGCATGTTCGGAATGAATGTGTTCGTGAGTCACCTGCCAACTTATATGAAGAATGTCCTCGGGTTCTCGATCAAAGAGGTGCGTCACTAATAAATCTAACCCGTGCTACTAACGGGCAGAGGCTTACCATCTAAGGCCTCCATGAAGCCTACCGCCGCTACGGGAAATAGAATAGACCGTTCTTTGTGGTGGTGATGGTAGTGGTGGTGATAGTGGTGAGGTTTTGCCAGTGTAGTGAAGAGATGTTCAATATTTCTATGTTTTTGCTACTAAATGGTAAATCTAAATAAAGTAAAAAACTGTAAAGAAATAGACTAATAAAGTAGATAATAGTGGTGATGATGAAGACATTTGGGCATTATAGTGATAAGATATGAACTATTTATATATTCTTAGTGACTAAATGGTAGATAAAGATAAAGTTAAAAAAGACAGACTAATAGAGTAAACTATAAGTGTTAGGTATAAAAAGATAACGGTGTTGTCCTCCACAGAACGGCCTCCTGTCTAGTCTTCCTTTCCTATGCCGCTACGTCGGGGCTATGTTCTTCAGCTTCTGTGGTGACTGGGTTCTGAACACTGGCTTGCTTAAAGCTATCACGTGTCGCCGCTTGTCCAGTGCTATAGGTGAGCCCTCATCTTCCCTTTTTGTTTCTCTCTCTCTCTCTCTCTCTCTCTCTCTCTCTCTCTCTCTCTCTCTCTCTCTCTCTCTCTCTCTCTCTCTCTCTCTCTCTCTCTCTCGTTCGTTCGTTCGTTCGTTCGTAAAGGTAAACATAATGTGAATATAATGAATAAGTGAGTGATGTGGTAATGTTTACAAAAGAATATTCATTATGTATTTTTTGTATGCTGGGTGTGTGTGTGTGTGTGTGTGTGTGTGTGTGTGTGTGTGTGTGTGCAGTTTGATTATTTATTTACGCGAAAACAGATAAATTGATATAAATAAACATTAACAAATTGATAAAATAAATCACAGTTTGATATTGAGTTTAGTGTAAGCCAGACAGTCCGATTTTTGCATATATTACCTTTAACATTCACTGTGATTTTCTCTTATCTTTCACTTCTGGCACACACACACACACACACACACACACACACACACACACACACACACACACACACACACACACACACACACACACACACACACACACACACACACACGCACACACAAAAAAAACAACAAAACCTTACCATCTGTTCTCTCCCTTTTTTCCCTTCTGTTTGCATAATGTATACTCAAAACTCACCTCCGTTTACCTCTACCTTCTCCTCTTTAATTTCAACACAAACATACATTTACACTCCACGATGCACCCTAACAAGCGCTCCCTCTCTCCCCCTGTTCCGTTTTCCTTTAAAGCTCAAAGTATTTTTCTCCTCTTACACCTCCTCTTTAGTTTTTAGATATCCAAGCACCGGAACCTTACTACCTGCCCTTTACACCTTTCTCTCTATTATAAGTTTTCATATATACATTCACTCCTCATTGTCTTCCCTCCTCTACTCCTCAGCTACGATCCTCCCTGCTTTCCTGTGTGTTGGCT
>JAPQNM010000041.1:5639169-5654169 GCA_029783475.1 Metacarcinus magister | reverse complement strand
TAATAAGTAATAGCTATTGAAGGGTAGGAAGGTGTGTATATCCTGACACTAAGGGAAAATGCAGGACCTTGTTGCTTCATTTCCCTTGCTGCTTTGACGCTCCGAAGCTTCGAAAAATAAATGAGAGGGTTGATTAAAACACATATTGCGCTTTCTTTTTTTTTTCCCCACTTTTTATTTATTTTTTTTTTCTTACTCGTGTTGGGGAGATCTGCGGATTAATTGTTTGGTTTAATTCAAGCTGGGATATGCTTTGATCTTTTTATCTTGGTTAATGTGATTCTTTCTTTCTCTTTCTCTCTCTTTCTCTCTCTCGCTGAATGTCTTATATTTGAGAGAGAGAGAGAGAGAGAGAGAGAGAGAGAGAGAGAGAGAGAGAGAGAGAGAGAGAGAGAGAGAGAGAGAGAGAGAGAGAGAGAGAATATATAGCAGGCGTGACACCATTGCATACGATATAAAAGGTCACACGACTCCATGAAGACTTGTGAGGTAAAGTTTATTATAATTTCCTTGGCTTTTTATTTATTATTATTATTATTATTTATTTATTTTTTTATTCGTCTCCTGCTTTGAATATATCCTTGCGGCACTAGTAAATATTGGACTTATAATGACAAAATGTTATGGCAGGATTGGAATTAATGAGGTTCGTGTGTTACTCTGATTGCTTTTGTCTGTTTATGTATACTCTTAAAACAGAGATAGAATAATACTAGTTACGATCGAAGGGAGGGTGTCTCGTGTAAATGTTGAAATAGAATATGGAAATGGAAGAAAATAAAGGGTTTTCAATGTACAAAAAAAAACTCAAGGTGAAGGTATAACTAAGTAACTGTTCAAACAAACACTTAGACGATAAATAACAAAATAAAATAATCAAATATATGGATAAGCAAGAATAAACTCACCAAAATATACACGTAAAACCAAACTATTGAGAAAGAGGAACAGACTATCAGCAAATTGAGATGGGAGGAGGAAGAGGAAGAGGAAGAGGAAGAGGAGGGGGAGAAGGAAGAGGAGGAGGGCAATGCGTCAGTCTGGAGCCAAAAATATGTGTAGGAAATATTGGCTCTGTGGATGGAGGGAGACTATTTGGGGGAATACTCAAGTTTGTTGTGTTTATGGACTTTTGGAGAGACGAGCAACAAGGCAGCGCGGGGGAAAGCACTTTGTTGGATCGTTTGGGAGTCCTGAGTTGAGGTGAAGTTATGTTATGTTATGCTACGTGAGGTTAAGTTACTTTTCATTAATCTTACGCCAATGGATGGATGTAGAGGGAGGGAGGGAGGGAGGGAAGTGTGTATACATAGAGCTTTGCATTTTTAACTACATATATGTATACTTGTTCCCCTTCAGTGTTTGGGTGGTGTATGAAATTATTTGAAGGTGTGTGTATATAGGTATGTGTATATTTGTGTATGTTAATAGACTGTACACATCATCTTGGTCGTGTGTGTGTGTGTGTGTGTGTGTGTGTGTTTATAGTCCCGTGATGCATTGAAAACACACACAAAAGTAAGCCTTTCAGGGAAGTAACCATAATGTTGGCGTTCCATTGAAAGGAAAAAGAAGGAAAAGGATGATAAAGAAAAACAGGATAAACGGTACATGGAAGAATAAAAGCAAATAATTTCTTAAAGATATAGAGTTTCGCTCCACTTATGGGAGAAACAGGCTACAATTTTTCGTTCAGACAATCGCGAAAGTAAAGAATGAGAGAGAGAGAGAGAGAGAGAGAGAGAGAGAGAGAGAGAGAGAGAGAGAGAGAGAGAGAGAGAGAGAGAGAGAGAGAGAGAGAGAGAGAGAGAGAAGAGAAGAAATATAAGAAAAAAATACAAGGAGCTACGAAAAGACAACAAGAAATGCGATTCGTTTCAAGGAAGAAATAACACGTATTGATCATGTCTTTAAATAGCTTATGTTAGTAGGACGCACACGAGGTGATGCATAAAATATCAAATTATTTATCATGTAAACCCTTTGTCCTTTAAAGCATCGAATCTACTTCTGCAGACTAGTATTCTTTTGCTTTTTTATCCTCTCATACGTCACTTCACACGAGGAAACTAAAGTATTTGTGATTCAGAACCTTTTGATGTTTTAAAAGCAATACTATTTCCTTGCTCGACAGCCACTTAAATATTGAAACTGTTCAGTACTTTCAGCCCCACGACAGCACCAAGGCATGTGATGGGTGAATACAAGAGTTACGTCATGTATTATAGAAAGAAACTTAGTGAAATTCCTGAAGGTGTGTCGTTTTACCTTGCAAGATGATACAGAACGACACAAAATGGTGGATCTGTTAGTCTGGAAGTGGTGAAGGTCGTGCTGCCTTACTTTCCAGGATCCAGATTATCAAGCTTTCTAAAAGTGCGCCGTGTTGGTCTCGGGTCTCAGCTTCGGTCTCGGTCTCGGTTTGGTCTCGTCTTGCTTAACAGAAGGACGAGCTCTGGGCAACGACTCAATGAAATTTGTATTGTATGCAGACCACGTCCCGTCTACCAGCCTCCACTATAAAACATTACCCCTCTCCTCTTTCCTCCTCTCCCCTCCTTCCCATGCCTCCTTCCTCCCTCTTTCCCCTTGTTTCCTCACTGCCTCCACTGCCGCCGTTCCCTCAAGACTGTGTTTCCTTGTTACCCTCACGTGTGGGTCTCTTTCTTAATTTCCTCATTCATTTTCATTTTGGTTGTCTTTTTTCAGACGATTTTTTCCCCCTCTCTGACTCGGTGTAATTTCATAGTTGGTTCCTATTTTTCCGGAAGTTGGTCTGGGTTTTTTTTTCTTCTGGGGAAGGAAGGAGAAGGAATGATGCCTCTTGGTTTAGTCTGTCTGTGGAATGTTTTACTCTCTCTCTCTCTCTCTCTCTCTCTCTCTCTCTCTCTCTCTCTCTCTCTCTCTCTCTCTTTCTCTTTCTCTTTCTGACTGCGACAGGTAAGGCCTCCGTGAACACTTTTACACAATCTCAACATGGCCCGATAGGTGGTCAATGCCTTCTGACAAATGTCATATTTGTCAACTGGGAACAAGAAACCAAAATATATGAATTCAATAGTGCGGCGAGAAAGTTGAAAGCGTACATTCTGTGAAAGAAATTGGTTTTACAATTGAGTGAAATTTTAAATTCTTCCAGCAATGCAAAGACGCCGTGGGTAGAGCTTATGGAATGCTGGGATTTATATAAAAAAAAAATTCCTTCAAGAATAAATATATAGTTCTTACTCTATTTGGCAGCATAAATCAGACAACTTGGTGTATGCAGTGCAATTTTGGTCACCTCACCATTCAAGAGACAGTAAAATTAGATGTCCAATGTTGGCTGCGAAAAGCATTCCTTTGCGTAATAAATATTATGAAGAGTGGCTTGCAAGATCTCTTGAGAAACGTTGTCTTCTAAGAAAAATTATAAAGTGTTTGCAAATACTTGATACTTAAACAGTTTGACGCAAATAAAATTTTTGATTATAAGTAACCGAGTAGAACTAACATGCAGTCAAAATACAACTAAACTGCATTAAATTATATATTATTAGTGACGTCTTCAGAGTGAAAATACTTTCCATCCATCTTCCATAGTACAGTGTAAACATATATAATTTTGAATGTAAACTCTCCAATAGCAATACTTCTTTTATAAACGTTGAATGAGAAAGCGTCCTGCTGGCTGTTTATCTATGTTATTATTTCCACTATTATTTCACGTTCCCTTTCACTCCTCTCACCACCGGTTCTTCCTCCATATCCTCTTCATCTTCCTCCTGGTTCCTTTATCCTCTTTTTTTTCAGCTTCTCCGACATTTGTTCTTTTTTCGTATTATTTTCGTTGAGTCTTCCCTCATCCTCGGGGACGTGCAACCCAAGCCAGTCTCGCTAAGTTTGGCCAGGGATCCCGCCGTGGACGAAGGGTCAAGGAAGCAAGGCAGGTGTGTCCTTGTCCAGACGAGCTCCTCACTCCTTTCCCTGGGCAAGACCTCAGCTGGGGTCTGTGTGTGTGTGTGTGTGTGTGTGTGTGTGTGTGTGTGTGTGTGTGTGTGTGTGTGTGTGTGTGTGTGTGTGTTGGTAAAGATTTGTTGTTGTTGTTGTTGTTTGTTTGTTTGTTTGAGGTTATCTTTTTGGTCCTTCAAGAGCAGTAATGTCAATTTTTTTTTGTGTGTGTGTTTATTGTCCTTTTGCTTCATGGTTTTGTGTGGAAATTGTGTTTTGTAATTTTGTGTTTCTCCTTCTTGGTGTCTTGTCTCCGTAATGTTGTTAAGGTGTGTTTCGTTCTATTAGTGGAACGTTGCTTCGCCCTCAAATCATAGTGTGCATTACCCTTAAATGTTATCGTTTAATTAGGTATAATATATCGTCTGCACTCTTGGAGTCGTAATGATGACGTTAAATTACAGGCTGACGAACTTAGTTATTAGAGTAAAAACACACATTAACGCCACTCGTCATTAAGTATTTAGTGATGAAGGATAACGAGTTTAGAAAAATAAATGTTAAAGGTAAATACAAGTATAAAAGTTCACTCGTTTGCAGCGCACAGACGACGACATCAGAGTAAATATTTGTATTTATTTTAATATTACCTGAAATCAATACCTGTTTGAAAGGCAAAGAGACGAGGGAGGGGAGAGGCTTGAGGCATCTCTCCGGGGGACCTTTGAATGTAACGAGAAACCTTCGTCAGAGTAATAGGTTCCTCTTTCCTCTTTTCCTCTCCTCCTCCTCCTCCTCCTCCTCCTCCTCCTCCTCCTCCTCCTTCTCCTCCTCCTCCTCCCTGCAGGCGTGTGAGTGCCATGTCGAATATTGTGCAAATGTGTCACAATCAATGCTGTGCAATAGTATCGAACGAAGATTAATGTTTGTGTGTATGTGTGTGTGTGTGTGTGTGTGTGTGTGTGTGTGTGTGTGTGTGTGTGTGTGTGTGTGTGTGTGTGTGTGTGTGTGTTAGAGAGAGAGAGAGAGAGAAAAAAAAAAAGGAGAGAGGTGGGGAACGACACAGATTTACAGTGTAACAAAATCGAGTCCCGTTCTTGAGACACTGATGGCTTTGAAACCAAACTTACGAGGTGGAACGTCTTCCCACCACAATAAACTGGGAGGAAGGCGGTGCAAGGAGGTTATCATCTCCCTCTAGGAATAAGACACATCTCCAAACCACACAGGCACCACCACACCACCGCCACACCATCACAGCCTCTCCTTCCCCTGGCGTCTCTGGGGTGTTGAATCTGTTCGGTATATATTGAGAGCAAGGAGAGAGAGATAGAAAGAGAAAGATAAAGAGAGAGAGAGAGAGAGAGAGAGAGAGAGAGAGAGAGAGAGAGAGAGAGAGAGAGAGAGAGAGAGAGAGAGAGAGAGAGAGAGAGAGAGAGAGAGAGAGAGAGAGAGAGAGAGAGTAAATATACGATGGAAAATCAATTGCAATGCAGGTATTTGGACCGCTAGAGCAAGAGAGAGAGAGAGAGAGAGAGAGAGAGAGAGAGAGAGAGAGAGAGAGAGAGAGAGAGAGAGAGAGAGAGAGAGAGAGAAAGAGAAAGAGAAAGAGATACATGTTTCCACATTGGTAAAGTGAGATTGTTGAGATTTCGTTGAGTCGTATTCGTTGTTTCATTTGTTTTGCCAAAGTGTTGAATCCTCTTTGTTTTCCATTTTTTGTTATATACTTTTTCTCTTCATTTCTCTTTTTTCTTCATCCCTTGGCTTTACTTTTTCAAATTAATATATTTTTTTAAGGAAGGGAGAGGAAATACATAACACTAGACATGAAGAACAGAGGATATCATGGGACGTATTGGTCTGAAACGAAGGTATTTGCTGTGCTGCGTACTACTACTACTAATAAGCTACGTATGGGAAAACAGGAGAGAATAGAGTAAGGTTCCTACCCGCTTACCTCTCCCTATGGCAACAGGTTGGCAGGAAACAGTTTGAAGGGAACACCATGTACCTTGTGGAAAACGATCACATGGAAATCTTATGATAAACAATGAAATAGGAGGAAAATATTATTCTAGACAATCATAAGTGCATCCTAGGGGAGAGAATAACTACTTAATTACATTGGGTCACTTAAAATTACAAAAAAATAAACGTAGACCACAGATTTTAGGGTCCAAACTAGGTGATCTGTCCCTAATTCACGGTGAAAATTATCTTTACTTCCCACCATGAATTAGTACCGAGGATAGGCGACCGAGACCGAAAGATTTGGTGAGTAGGGACTCGAAATTCCAGTAAACATATCGGTTATTTTTGCCAATAGACACTGGAATAATAGAAACACACTCACAACCTGAACAATAACTCCTAATACACACTCAATCCTCCACTGTATACACTCCGAAACAACACATCAAATAATTAAGTAACACATTCTACCTTACCAAAAACAAAAAAAAACTTCAAAAACGTGCACCCAATAATTTCGTTTATAAAATCCTTCATAAAATCCTTTCCCTCTCTCACACAAGGAATACACGTGGAGGACGTTATATTCCCAGAGTGAGGTCAAAATAGGTGACACAGAGAGCAGAATGGGAGCGTTTATACCCAGCAGGTTAAGGGTCGAGGTCATATATATATATAGAACTATGAATCAATTTGTTGTGATCCGTTTTTATAGTTTTGTTTATATTTCGTTTGTTCTCCGTCTCTTGTTTATACTTTTTTTTTTTATTTGTTGTGTTTTATTTTGTTTGCTATTTTTTTTTATATCGTGTCATTCTGTATATTTTTTTTTATATGATTTTTATTATTTTTTTTTATTTCTTTGGTGGTCATTCCTTTTTATCTATCTTTCTTTTGCTTTTTATAATGAATCCACTTTCTGCTCTCACCTTTTTCTTTTGTCTTTTAACTCTTTTCAGCGTCATTTTCCTTTTTTTAGTCGTACCATTTTAACAGATACATATATATACTTTTTCCAACCTTGTATCTTTTTATTAATATCTATAACTAATGTCGTTATTTATATCATCATTATTATTATTAGTATCATTAGTATTATTAATGAGGACGCGCCTCTTCTATTTATATCATCAGAGTTTGAAATAGAAAACTAATATAGAATCAATGTGTTTCCCCCCCCACTATTTATCTCTTCCTGTCGTGTGTTCCTCGGGGCAGAAGCGGCGTGTTTAGTGGCTTACGTCAAAAAGTTGGAACAGATTGAAATTTGCACTGAAAACCATTTTAAACTCCAATGGTAATTACAATTTCTGAATCCTGTTATATTTCGTACTCAGCATTTTCATTTTTTTCTCTCGCTATCTATCTATCTATCTATCTATGTATCTCTCTTCAAACGTATCCCTGATGTGACATTCCTTGATTTATGTTTTATTTTTTTCTTATTATAGTAAAGTTGATGTTGATTTCGTACCTTGCTCCTTGGGGTTGAATGATAATTATTTTTCACTGATTATTTGAGGATAAAAACAAGGAAGAGGAAACGGAGAATAATGAGCATGCGGTAAAAAAATAAATAAATAAATAAAAGGATGGTGAAAGGAAAAAAAAAGTCAGGAGAGGAAGAAGAAAAAAATATAAAACATAAAACAAATGAAGAGATAAGTAAGAAAAGGAATTATTAAACGAATGAAAATAGAAAATAAAACGAGACATGTAGGGTACCATTTCACTGTACTGTTGGCAACTTGGCTGTCACATCAACCTTGTATCTTGGGTTCGTATTCCTTCCTGGCTTCTTGGAGGCTACAAAGCTCACTTGGAGATACCTTTTAACTGTAATTCAACCTTTCCAACACAAAGTGGCGGGACGACTTCCATTATGATCTACGAAAAGGGAAAAGTTGACTTGCTGTATATTCTGTTTTATTATATAGATATTTTTGTCGTTTTTTTTTTTCAGAAAGCATGTCTCGTCTTCCTCCGAGACATGAATATTTTTTGTATGATTTAATTTTTTTCCTGACAAATACCACTCTAGTTATTATACCACCTTTGTGTTTGAAATGAACTCTCTCTCTCTCTCTCTCTCTCTCTCTCTCTCTCTCTCTCTCTCTCTCTCTCTCTCTCTCTCTCTCTCTCTCTCTCTCTCTCTCTCTCTCTCTCTCTCTTTCTCTCTCTCTCTTTTCTGGGTGCTTTGGGTACAAATTTTCCCTCTTGTCTTCGATTTTCCTGCTCAGTGCATGAGAGATGTCATTTTCCTCCTCCTTCTCTCCTTCCCTTTCATGTCTACCACACATCCTTTTTATCTGTCTATGATCCTTCCTTTCTGTCTATGGTTATGTATGTCACGTGTAGTCTCTCTCTGTCTGTGTGTCTGGGGTTATATCTTGGTGTATTTCTCTCTCTCTCTCTCTCTCTCTCTCTCTCTCTCTCTCTCTCTCTCTCTCTCTCTCTCTCTCTCTCTCTCTCTCTCTCTCTCCCTCTCTCCTTCCCTGGTGTGTATGTAGCTGTCTTTCTCTCATTCTGATTATGTATATTTCTACCAGTCTGTCTATCTCTTTGCCTTTCTTTCTGAATGAGGTTATGTCTCTTTGTCTCTTTCTATCTCTCTGCCTCTCTCTCTGTCTGTCAATGGCTATGTGTGTGTGTGTGTCTCTCTCTATCAGTCTGAGTTACGTATAAAAGTCTAATTTTTGTATCATTAATCACAGATGTTTGTCATGTTTACGTAAAGCTTCTAACAATCCCTAATTATGAATTTTTTAAAGTTTCAGAAAAAAATGTTGGTATTGATTACAAAATGTGCAAAAATAGGAGCACAATGTAATGTAAAAAAAATGTTAATGAGGATAAGTTCGTGGATAATGAGGAAAATGGTGGAAATTATTGAAGGAAAAATAATAAAAACTGTTTAATTACTGAAAAATAATATGTATAGTAACAATATAAAAATGAATAATGAGCGGAAACTATATACAGGTTAAAGAAAAAGACAAATCCTCACCAAATATAAGCAAATAATAATAATAATAATAAAAAAACCACACAAAAAGCTGAAAATCTTGCAAGTAGTTCACAATTTTCGCACTTAGGAAGAATTAACGGAGTTATGAGGCGAGGGTTCACTCACTTGGAGATTCGAAGCCGAGACTGAAGCCTTATTGTGCGTCAAAGAAAACGGTCCATTAGCGTGAAGGCGAAATGAATGCGAACTGGAATAATGCTTCGAAACCCGCGGCGGAGCACTTCATTGAGGACGAAGGGAGTTAAGGAAGATGAAGGGAGCTCACTTTATAGATGTTTTTTCTACTCTTACTAATGAAAAATACCCTACGCAACGTGATGAAGTAGAAGTAAAATGTGAAAACTTGTTTGGGTTGATATCTCGTTACCTTTCATTTTATTAAGAGTAGAGAGGTGGTGGTGATGGTGGTGGTGGTGGTGGTGGTGGTGGTGGTGGTGGTGGTGGTGTTTCCAGGGCAACCAGGTGGGAAGTGTGGTGGGGTAAGTGGTGGTTAGTGAAGGGAAAATGGTACTAGTTGCTTTCCTGTTTCCAAGGCGACCATTGAGGGAGGGGCAAAGGAAGTGACGGTAGGTGATGGTATGTAGGTGACGTTAGATGGTACCTATTAAGAGTGATATCGTTGCTGTATCGATTTAGATGAATATGACTGAGTTTAGGTTTCATTATTTACGTGAAATGAGGCAAAGGAGTATTAAATAAGGTAATTAGGTATCTATATTGTATTGTGTGTCCTTCATTTGCTGGTAGTAATAAAAGGTTAAAGGGATTGAGAGAGAGAGAGAGAGAGAGAGAGAGAGAGAGAGAGAGAGAGAGAGAGAGAGAGAGAGAGAGAGAGAGAGAGAGAGAGAGAGAGAGAGAGAGAGAGAGAGAGAGAGAGACAAACCTCTGCTGGGAGTGGTAAACGAGGATATGTAATTAAAATAGAAAAGAATACCAGACACAAATTTCACAATGAGTAAAAAAAAAAGAAGTCATCCAGTCTCTTAAGTAAACCTCATAACAGAAGAGTGTTTTTTTTTATAGTTATATATTACATTCTATATATAAAAAAATAATATTGGTATATGATAATTAAAAAGAAAATATTAATCACCAAAAATACATTCAATCCTTCTAAAACAATCTTCATTTTAATCCACAGGTTTTTTTTATTAAAGAAGGAAATTGTAACCATTCAAAACACGTGGAAAGTCTGATGACGATCGATGATTAACAACCAAAAAAAACAAAAGCGAAAAAGAAAGTTTAAGTCCAAAGTTATATTCAGTCTGGAATCCATTACGGTGGCGGAGGAAAACACACAAAGGGCCTAACACCAGCCTTTTATACACCCGAAGGAGGAGGAGGAGGAGGAGGAGAAGGAGGATGAGGAGGAAAACTTGAGGAAATGCGAGAGATAAAAGTAAAGTAAAATTGCTGTGAAAAGGAAACGGGTGAGACTTGAGGGAAGGACAGAAGCAGATGAAAGATAGATTGTGTTAGAAGAAAGTGATAAAGAGGGATAGAGAAAGACACGGAGAAGATTTAATAGAAGAAAAAAAGAGAAAGAGGAGGAGACGGAGAAGGAATGCGGTCAGAGGATAAAATAATACGAGACGAAAATAGAGTAGAAGAATGAGAACAAGGATGAGACAGAGAAATTAAATAAAAGCAAAAAATGATGAAACGAGAGGAATATACACAGGAGGAAGAGGAAGAGAAGAAGATGAAACAATGGGCAAGAGAGAAACAAAACCAGGAGGAGGAAGAAGGAGAGGATGAAAGATAAATCAGTGGGGAGAAGGATTAAGGAGGAAAGAACAGAAGTGGAGGTAGAACACAAGACTGAGTGTAGAGAGAGGAGGAAACTTAAGGAGGAGAGAAGAGAAGAGTAGAAAGAAATGTGGGAAGGGTTAAGGAGGAGAGAGAAAGAGTTAAAGGACAAGACACAGAGAGGGAAAGGGTTGATAGGGAGGTAAAATCAGGAGGGATGGAGGAAATAAGGGTGGTGGTGGTGACGCCAAAGAGGGGAGTCACCTGAGGAAGGAGTGGGAATGGCAGTATCCAATTTACGCCATGAAAGAGCTTCCTGACGGGGACTTAGGGAAAAAAAAATATAAAAAAAGTTGTCCCCCTCGATTCCCTTCAAGGTGGAAAACGAGGCGAGGGACTTGTCTTAATATACGTAAAAAAAAGAGGAAGAAAATGCGATAAGAGAACGTTGTGTGAAATGATTAGTTTAAGGGGAAAGGCGATGATAAGATACACGTGTAGGAATAACAAGCTGGGAAGGGAAGATAAGGATGATAATTAGTGCACTGGAACATTATTATCGCCTCTAATGATCTGTGTTGATGCTTTAAGACCCTACCTATCTGTCCTTACCTGCACTACCAATTAAGGTGTTTATTTAGTGCACCAATTATCAAATGAAAATAAGGGTTGAACGTTCTTTTGATTGGACACATGAAAAATGGTTCCATGATAAGTACCTGACAAGCTGGTGTGCATGTGACTGCTCGTCTTGTGTTTGTTCATTTGTCAGTTACGTCTCAGACTAGAAAAAAAAATAAATGGTGAAATATTCTTGTGTGTTAGAGCAGCAAAAAGACGAGAAAGAAAAGTAGATACCTTAAAAAAGATTGTATTTCCAGATGTTACTGAGGAATGTATTAATAAACAACATAAGTGATAAAGAAAAACAAAGTAAATTGGATACGAAGAATATAAATAAATAAGTATGTTACCTGAGATTATAGAAGAGAATACTGATAAAATACGTATTAAAGTATTAAGGTTAAAATGTAATATTTGACGTGATTTGGGCTAATTATGGAAGGTAAATGAGATAAGTTGAATTTAATGTATCATAATCATACATCCTCATTCTCAGGTGTGTCTTAACATTCTGCTTTCACTCGCAGCTTCCCAACTCACCTGCTTGCAAGCCTCCTTCCCTTCTACCTACCACTCCTGTCTTGCTCTGTTTCATCTTGTCTCATCTTTCCTCACCCTCTCCTGCTCTCCTCATCCCTGCTACCCTTCCCCTCACCTTACCTCGCTACCTGTTTGTCTCACTCAGTCTTTCCTTCCTGCTTGTTCAGTTTGTTTACCTGTATAACCGTCTCCTTAACCTTTCCTCTCTCATTACGTCCTTCATATCTCTCTTACACGTGCCATTTATCACCGTATTTGCTCTTTTATATCTGTTTGACTTTCTATCTATCTTATCTTATCTTTTAGCTCTGTCATCCTGTTTCCCTTTATCTCCCACCCATGTTGTCACCCTTTCTCGGCTTTTCGTTGCCTAACCACTTCTTGCGTCACCCTTCTCTGTCCCTCACACTATTTTTCGTTCCATCCCCACCCTTCCTGCCTCACCCTCTCTTCTCTCGTTGTCCAGCTAAACTTTTGTGTTCGATGGTGACTGACAACTGAACGCAATAAACTACTGCCACTCTGCACACAATACAACTCCTGGCTCTCTCTCTCTCTCTCTCTCTCTCTCTCTCTCTCTCTCTCTCTCTCTCTCTCTCTCTCTCTCTCTCTCTCTCTCTCTCTCTCTCTCTCAAAAATATATGCAATAAAGGCAAGCGAGAGAGAGAGAGAGAGAGAGAGAGAGAGAGAGAGAGAGAGAGAGAGAGAGAGAGAGAGAGAGAGAGAGAGAGAGAGAGAGAGAGAGAGAGAGAGAGAGAGAACTGTTTTAACATATACTTTTTAAAGGGAGAGAAGGGAGAAGAGAAGTTTGTTTATGCACTAGCTATTAAAGTTGAAGTCACTTGAGGGAACGAGAGCTTCGGAAACTTGGATATTAATCTTGAAACTTCGAAAATTTGGTGAATGTATGCAAATTTTGGTCTTCATCTCCAGCCTTGAGCAGAGGACGGAACGGAGGGAGAGGAGGAGGGAAGGGAAGGGAGGGATAGAGGGATAGAAGGAGGGAAAAAAGTATAATTTCTTCCTCTAAACATGTCGATTCGATATGTTCCGTCAATATCTCTACCCTTCCCCTCCTCCTCCTCCTCCTCCTCCTCCTTCTGCTTCTCTTCCTCCTTTTCCTACTCCATGTCTTTTTCATCTTCATCGTCGTTTCTACCTTTTTTCCCTCCTCCTATGCCTCATATTTCACAGCCTTCCTTTCCCTCTTCTTTACTGCAACCTAAAATATCGCGCCTCATTGAGTTATCTTTACATGCATCGAGGTGGATGTATTGTAATCATTCACCTGTTATGCCGTGGTACAGGTTTTTTTTATTTCCTGCACAAAACACGGTGGAAAAAGTTGAGCAGGTGTTTTTATTTTGTGTTTTTTTTTTTAATGGGAATATATTATGAATGTTAGAAATTAATTATAATATGTTACGTGTTATTTTATTTCGTTACCCTCGCAATGTGATTTATTAATATCTGATGCAAAGGTGATTTTTAACAAGGTTACTACTATATGAATGTGATATATTTTAGAGGATAACAGAGAATAGAATACACCTGAGAACTCCTTTGTTTGTATAATCTTAAGTATTTCTTGCCCAGGTCAAAAGGTAACTGATTTTTCTTCTTCTCTAGGTGAGTGTGTTCCCTGGGAGAGCATGGACGCCCCACACCTGCCCGTGAGTGTGTCTTGCATATTCTTTCTTTCTTGCTTTCACCTGTTTTTACCTGTTTCCTGGGAATGAATTCATCAAGTGTTGGACTGCGGTGCGTCTGTGTGGTTGGGGGGGGAGAGAAAGGAGTGGGGAGAAAGGGGGGGGGGCATAAAAATGAAGAGCAAGGAAGTAAGCAAAAGAAGGAGAAGCGGAAGGTTGGGATAGAGGGAGAGGAAGACGAAGGAAAATAAATGGAGGAAAGGAGAAATGGAATTATCTTTATACGAATATGTTGGTGATTCTTCAATTTAAGAAAAGGAAGGAAATGATCATGAGAAACACATTAAATCTCTTTCTCTATTTCTCTCTCTCTCTCTCTCTCTCTCTCTCTCTCTCTCTCTCTCTCTCTCTCTCTCTCTCTCTCTCTCTCTCTCTCTCTCTCTCTCTCTCTCATTTATGTTTTATTTCTTATATTTTCTCTTATTTCATCTTCAAAGGCTATCACTCGTCATATTTTCACCATTTCTTACGGCGTCACAAAAACAAGAACGATAAAACTAGTAGGTCGCCAGCCGGCCATACATTTACCTCCACATCAGGAAATGGAGTCAGACTTTTATGTATTAAGAAAGAAGGAAAAAAAAAAAGAAAAAAGAAACATTCCTTCGATGACAAATGGAGGACTTTTTTCCCCTTCTTAGTTCACGACAAGATTTTTTTTTCTTTTTTTTCCCCTTACCTGGTAGAACTAAGGGAGACATACTGAATTTTTCAACACATTCCGTTCCTTGTGCCCAGCAGATGAATATTCCTTGAGAAGAGTAAATTTGTTAACCTCCCAAGGGCATGGCAGGCGAAAAATTGCAATTGTTTTTCTGCAATACGAGGCGGCGGATGCGTGTTTGAAGTGCAGTGGTGGTGGTGGTGGTGGTGGTGGTGGTGGTGGTGGTGGTGGTGGTGGTGATGGTGGTGGTGGTGGTGGTGGTGTTAAGGTGCCGCACGGACCAGCACGTGTCTCCTACGACCAATACTTTATGTGGTGTTGTGAGGCGGTCGAGGGTCTTTCACGCGTTCCTGAAAAAAAGGACAAGAGAGAATGGGCGATAAATAGAAAGAGAGATAACCTTCGTTTTTCTTACTTCCGCCTCTATTCTTTTTTTTTATATATACTCTTTCTCTAACTGATTTTTCTTTCTTTCTTCGCTCTTTTTTTTATTGCCACGTGTGTGATGATCATAAATGTTTTGTGTGTGTATATAAAAAAGTTATATAATTTTAAACACCATTTTCTTTATGCATTTATGATATACATGACTTTTATAGCTTTCTTTAACACATATTTACACAAACAAACACACTCACTCACGCACTCACCTTCACTCACACTCACACACGCACTCACCTTCACTCACACTCACTTTCACTAGCACCAAGAATCAAACAGGTAGGACTTTCCACCTTAAATATATATCTAATCATCAGCCTGCATATTGGTCTCCCCCT
>JAPQNM010000041.1:5611669-5634169 GCA_029783475.1 Metacarcinus magister | reverse complement strand
CAGCAGGCCTGTTGTTGTTTGTTCTTCCTATGTGTTCCTATGTGTTCCTCCTCCTTCTCCTGTTTCTTCTTTCTCAATATCTTCCAGTTTCTCCTCCCATTTTTTCACTCCTGTTCCCTGGTCTAACAAAGTGAAACAAAGAAGTGACCTTGAAATATCGCAGAAAATGTATTGGAATATCAGTGACGTATAAAAATGCATCCCGTTTTCTGTCAATTTCAAGTTCCTACGTTCCTGACCACAGCCATCAGTGTCCTCATCAGAATCTCGTTTGTGGTTTCTCAATGAAGTTTAAATGAAAGAAAACAAATGACAGATATCAAGAAAACATTTGGTACAACTTTCCTTGTATACAGTGTTGGGTATTTTTCATTTTTTTTACTGTTTTTTACGTTGTTTTTCATCGTTTTCTTCGTGGGTGTTGCTGAGAAGTGTGGAGGGGGGACGATATTAAACCAACATTCCCTCATCTAAATCTCCACAACAGGTCCATTGTGAGGGAACGGCGGGAACATATTGCCTCATAACAGGACCACTGCTGCCCAAAACCCCCTGTCACCTGGGTCCTCTTCTTCCTGTCACCTGGGTCCTCTTCCCCCTACCAATGCCTTCCGCCCTCTCGTGCCCTAAGATCTCTCCTCCATCTCCTTCTAGTACTACGTATCCTATTGCCTCTATCCTCTTCTTCCACCCCCTCCTTCTTCTCCTCCTCTCGTTTTCCAGTCCCTTTCAATCTCCTTCCACTTCGACTGTCCACCAACCAGCCCACTCGTCTGACCGTTCCCCTCCTCTCCCCTCCTCTCCTCTCCTCTCCCCTTCAGAATGCATCAAAACCCACTCCTCTATCTCACTCTGCCTCTCTTCTCCTCTCCTTGTTCCTGTCTCTTCTATACTCCATCTTCTCTACCGCCTCCCATTTACTTTTTTCTCCGTCTCTCTCTCTATTTCTCTTTCCCGTTCTCTCTCTATCTTTCTCTGTCTCTGTCTCTCTCCCACGTCAATATTTTGCCTAGTGTTCCGCGGCATTCAGATAAAACTTATCTCCCCCTTTTTGGCCATGAATAGAGGGTAATTCCGTGCCGCTGTGACCTTGGGCAAAGGCGATCCCGGGTGACAGAGACAAGGCGAGTCCTTTTGCCTTTTCTCTCCTCTCATTTATCGGATATTTGCTTCGGGCCTTCATTCATGGAGCTCATGTTTTATCTTCAGTTTGTGCCAGTCGCGTCTGTGATGTTTGTTTGTGTGTGTGTGTGTGTGTGTGAGTGTTTGTTTGTTTGTGATTCAGATTAGACGAAATATTTCATGAAATTCTGAATCGAGTGTCAAACAGGAAAGGTTCGGAACGTAGCTCGAAACAGGTTCGTTTTTTCATGGTTTCAAAATGGGAGTTAAAAAAAGCAGTGAATTAGAGGATTAGTTCTCGTGAAAGGAAGAGATGTAATGAGGGAAGCTCAAAATGGTTCAAAATACCGTCATCTTTATGTGGTTTTGTAAGCGAGTAAAGAGAGTGAGAGAGAGAGAGAGAAAAAAAATAATGCTCGCGTGTGGATGAGACTTGAAATTCGAAGAGGACTGAAGACTACAATGGCAGGTGGTTGGGGGGGGGGAGGGGGGAGGAGGAGAGAAGGAGGTATTGATGGCTTTGAAATTTGCTTTTTCTTTTCTTGGCGGGTCAGTGAATAAATTGCTTCCTTCTGACAGCAAGACCAATAGCGATTCGTCTTAAGTTTGGACGCTTGAGCAAACTTAGGGAAGGAAATTGGGAGGAGAGTGAGTGAGAGGGTGAGATTTCCACCTCCTCCCCCTCTTCCTCCTCCTCCTCTTCCTCTTCCTCTTCCTCTTCCTCTTCCTCCTCCTCCTCCTCCTCCTCCTCCTCCTCCTCCTCCTCCTCCTCCTCCTCCTCCTCCTCCTCCTCCTCCTCCTCCTCCTCCTGCTTCTCTTCAATCTGTATCTCCTCTTCTACCTCCTCCTCCTCTTCCACTTTCGCCTTTTGTGTAAGGAGAGAGAGAGATAACGAAGAGAGAGAGAGAGAGAGAGAGAGAGAGAGAGAGAGAGAGAGAGAGAGAGAGAGAGAGAGAGAGAGAGAGAGAGAGAGAGAGAGAGAGAGAGAGAGAGAGATAGGAGCAAATTAAATTCATGCTACCTCAGTAAAATTTATACCAAAAAAAAAGAATAGAAGAGAGAAAAAAATAATAATGCAATAGGAAATACGTGTGTTGTTTTATCTTTCTCTGTTTTCCCTCAACAAGTGTCTCGTATTTTCCTTAAAGTAATTACAGTAGAATGATATTGCTATTTATTTTGACATCAGGAAACACCGCATTCCATTTCGCATTTATTTATCTTTCCCTAACTGAGATGAGCAGGAGGAGAGGGAAGAAAAAGGACAAGGAACAGGAGTAGGCAGAAGAGAGATAAGAGGACAAAGAAAAGGAGGAACAAGTGAAGGAAGAGAATGATTTGAAGAGGAGAGATAGAAACAGAAGAAGCGGAGGAGGAGTAAGTAGGAGAAGGAACAAAGAAATAAAATGAGAGAGAGGAGGAAAAGAAGAATGGAACGTAAGAAAAAGAACGACGTGAAGAGGAGAAGAGGAGGAGGAGAAGGAGGAAGAAGAGGCAAACAAAATTATAAAAATGTGTTGCAGTAAGAGAAAGAAGAACTGCACGACAGAAAATAACGAAGAGTGAAAAATACGAAAGAAAACATTTCCGTCATTTCCTCATTGAACTGTGACGACGTTTGAACGGAACACAAAAAGCTGCAAGAAAAATGACGGAGACAAAAGAAAAGCACAATTACCTTTACAACCACGTGCACTTAAGGCAGAAAACTAACAATACATTATTACTTCAAATTCCACTGTTGTTATTCATTCAATTGGATTACATTTTTATCCAGTCATATATATATAAATAAAAAAAAAATATTGGAAATCATACGTTTTTTATTGGAATATTTTTAGCTTTGATATGTAATCGTAGCAAAAGACGAGAGAGAAATCAATCCACTGAGTTGCAAATTGGTAACATGATATCAATGGAAGACTCAAGAAATATGAATAGAAAACGTGCTATTTTATTCAGGAGGCGCTGCGCTATTTTGAATTTTCTTTCATATTCTCATTGTACGTTGTGGGAAAGACTCGAAGGCTGTAAAAACTATGTAAAAATATGAGAAAGAAAGAGAGATAGATTATTTAGTTACACAGTTGTAGCTAAATCAGTGATGATAAGAAAAGTAGAATAGAAAATAGAGAATGATTACAAACATATGTCAGCCATGATGTTTGTAGTATCAGTATCTCTCTCTCTCTCTCTCTCTCTCTCTCTCTCTCTCTCCTCTCTCTCTCTCTCTCTCTCTCTCTCACCATCTCATTCCTCCTTTCTGACGCATTTTTCCTTCATTTCTGATTTATTGGTCAACAGAGAGAGAGAGAGAGAGAGAGAGAGAGAGAGAGAGAGAGAGAGAGAGAGAGAGAGAGAGAGAGAGAGAGAGAGAGAGAGAGAGAGAGAGATTGCTGCCGATTCCAACTTTTCACTCTGCTCGGTTGCCTTTTGTCGTGAAGAATGTATATTTTTTGCGTTCTTTACTCCCACACTTACTCGTCTGAAACCATATCTCTGCCAAAATTTATTCTTCACATACACACACACACACAAAAAAAATAAAAAACAAAACATGCAAGCTTCGTATGTGTAGTTCTGTTTTATTTTTTTTATTTTATGGAACAAGTCACTCTAGTTTTTGTCTGCATTGAATAACTCATGAAATAACATAAAAAAAAAAAACTTCGACAAGAAAACCACACAAAAAAGCGACCTTAGTGAGATCCCAATATTTGTGTTCCTCGTGAAGGGCCTTGAAGGGGCATCAGTAGGGACAAGACAGTGCTTTCCTACGTCTGGCCTCGACGCCTGATGACTGCCGCGGTGCTGAGTGGCCCGACGGTTCACTGAGATTTTGGCGGATTCTCTGAAATGCGTCGCGAGAGAAGCTTTTAAAGGAATATGAAGCTTAAGACATTCTCTCTAAAGGACTGTGGTGTGGTGTGCGTTGTTGTGTAATGTTTTATTCGTGTTTTGTAATGTTGCAGAAGCTGTTGCATGTGTACAAGACTATGTTTTTATCTATACTTCCTGGTTGTTGTTTCAGTGAACGTAAAAATAAGGTAGATATGACAGATTTCTTGTTGTGAATTATTATTATATGTAAATGTTACTCATAGTATCATAGTTTCATCAGAACAGAACATTCGCTTCCATTCTCGTTATGTTTCCTACTGCATACGTGTCAGCTGGTCTTGCTAAAAAAAAAAAATAATAATAATAATTTGTCAAAAACGAAAATGTTGTGACCATATAATTCAGTCCAATATGATTACATCTACAGCATTATTACGAGGGTATTCACTTTTCCATTTGTACAATAAACTTATAATCTACTCTCATCCATAATGTAACAGGAAAATAAAAAATACATATACAAGCTCATATGCATCATTATTGTTTTAAGGTAATTAAATTCAGAGGATTGTCAGCACCTCTCTCTCTCTCTCTCTCTCTCTCTCTCTCTCTCTCTCTCTCTCTCTCTCTCTCTCTCTCTCTCTCTCTCTCTCTCTCTCTCTCTCTCTCTCTTATACCAATTAGCTAAAGGCATGGACATGATCTGTAAATATATATGAAACTTAAAAGAAGGCCCCGCGGCAGGTCATAGCTTAGGGGGGGGGGACACACGGTCAAGAACACACGCACACACACACACACACGCACACACACGCACACACACACACACACACACACACACACACACGCCTCCCGCTGCACACATTCCCACATTCCCACATTTACCTGCATTCCTAATTAAGTTGAGATATCTCGTGTGTTCCTTCCTTCCTTCCTTCAGGCGTTTTTTGAGGTAAGTATGAGCAATATCCATTTTTTTTGTGTGTGTGTATTTTTCCTGCTCTTCTTCCTTCCTCTTCTCTTCCTCTCTCCTTCCCATCTTCTCATCCCTCATCCCTCATCCCTCCCTTTCTCTCTCTCTCTCCCACTCTCTCCCGCTCTCCCTCCCTCCATCTCTCCTTCTTTCGCTTCCTGGTTTGATATTTATTTTTTTTTGTCACTTTTTCTGCTCATTTTTTCACTCACTCACTCACTCACGCACTCACTCACTCACTCACTCACTCACTCACTCACTCACTCACTCACTCACTCACTCACTCACTTTCTTACTCAATTTTATTCACTCTCAGCCACTCACTCACTTATTCATTCTCCTTTTTCACCACTAACTTAGTTTCCAAACATTATTTTTCTTCTTCCTTTCCTCGTTTATTTTCTTTTCTCTCCTTCACACTTCCATTCGCTTTTTCCTCTTCCTCTCTTCTCTCACTTATTCCCTTCCGTACCTCCTTCCTCCTTTGCTCCCTCATTCATTCTTTCCCTGTTCCTCTCTTTCCTCCCTTTCCTCCTATAGTCTCTTTCCTCCTCCTTCTCTTCCTTCCTTCCTTTGGTGTCCACTGTCTCGTAAGGAAATAGAAAGAATTTAATTGATTATCTTGCATGCACACACACACACACACACACACACACACACACACACACACACACACACACACACACACACACACCCACACACACACACACACACACACACACACACACACAAATCATGTTTTTATATAAATATTAAGTTTCATTTTATTGCGTAATTATTAGTCATAGAACAAATATTCATAATTTCAGTTTTACAGTTTAATTAGGTTTATCAGATGCTGCAATGATATTTCCAATATCTCTAATAGATTTCGAGAAAATGAGGAGGAAATTCAGGTTTTTATAAAAATATTAAGTTTCATTTTACTGCGTAATTATTAGTCATAGAAAAAATATTAATAATGACAGTTGTACAGTTTAATTAGGTGTATCAGATGCTGCAATGATATTTCCAATATCTCTAATAGCTTTCGAGGAAATGAGGAGAAAAGTTATGTTTATATAAAAATATTAAGTTTCATTTTACTGAGTAATTATTAGTCATAGAACAAATATTCATAATGACAGTTGTACAGTTTAATTAGGTGTATCAGATGCTGCAATCATATTTCCAATATCTCTAATAGCATTCGGGAAAATGAGGAGGAAAGTCATGTTTTTATATAAATATTAAGTTTCAATTTACTGCGTAATTATTAGGCATAGAACAAATATTCATAATCACAGTTGTACAGTTTAATTAGGTGTATCAGATGCTGCAATGATATTTCCAATATCTCTAATAGCTTTCGAGAATTGAGGAGGAAAGTCATGTTTTTAAATAAATATTAAGTTTAATTTTACTGCGTAATTGTTAGTCATAGAACAAATATTCATAATGACAGTTGTACAGTTTAATTAGGTGTATCAGATGCTGCAATGATATTTCCAATATCTAATAGCTTTCGGGAAAATGAGGAGGAAATTCATGTTTTTAAATAAATATTAAGTTTCATTTTACTGCGTAATTATTAGTCATAGAAAAAATATTCATAATATCAGTTGTACAGTTTAATTAGGTGTATCAGCTGTTGCAATGATATTTCCAATATCTCTAATAGCTTTCGAGAAAATGAGGAGGAAAGTCATGTTTTTAAATAAATATTAAGTTTCATTTTACTGCGTAATTATTAGTCATAGAACAAATATTCATAATATCAGTTGTACAGTTTAATTAGGTCTATCAGATGCTGCAATTATATTTCCAATATCTCTAATAGATTTCGAGAAAATGACGAGGAAAATCATTTTTTTTATATAAAAATACGGTTTTATTTAACTGCGTAATTATTAGTCATAGAACAAATATTCATAATATCAGTTGTACAGTTGAATTAGGTGTATCAGATGATGCAATGATATTTCCAATATCTCTAATAGCTTTCGAGAAAACGAGGAAGAAAGTAATTTAAAAAAAAGTAAAATTCAGTATATATTAGTACTAGTGAAAATATTCATAATGACAGTTGTACAGTTTAATTAGGTCTATTAGATGCTGCAATGATATTTCCAATATCTCTAATAGCTTTCGAGAAAATGAGGAGGAATGTCATGTTTTTATATAAATATATAGTTTCATTTTACTGCGTAATTATTAGTCATAGAATAAATATTCATAATGTCAAATTTACAGTTTAATTAGGTCTATCAGATGTTGCAGTGATATTTCCAATATCTCTAATAGCTTTCGAGAAAATGAGGAGGAAATTCATGTTTTTATATAAATATTAAGTTTCATTTTACTGCGTAATTATTAGCCATAGAACAAATATTCATAATATCAGTTGTACAGTTTAATTAGGTGTATCAGATGCTGCAATGATATTTCCAATATCTCTAATAGCTTTCGAGAAAATGAGGAGAAAAGTTATGTTTATATAGATATATTAAGTTTCATTTTACTGAGTAATTATTAGTCATAGAACAAATATTCATAATGACAGTTGTACAGTTTAATTAGGTGTATCAGACGCTGTAATGATATTTCCAATATCTCTAATAGCTTTCGAGAAAATTAGGAGGAAAGTCATGATTTTTATATAAATATAAAGTTTAATTTTGCTGCGTAATTATTAGTCATGGAACAAATATTCATAATTTCAATTTTACAGTTTAATTAGGTCTATCAGATGCTGCAGTGATATTTCCAATATCTCTAATAGCTTTCCAGAAAATGAGGAGGAAATTCATGTTTATATATAAATATTAAGTTTCATTTTACTGCGTAATTATTAGTCATAGAACAAATATTCATAATGACAGTTGTACAGTTTAATTAGTTGTATCAGATGCTGCAATCATATTTCCAATATCTCTAATAGCTTTCGGGAAAATGAGTAGGAAAGTCAAGTTTTTATATAAATATTAAGTTTCATTTTACTGCGTAATTATTAGTCATAGAACAAATATTCATAATATCAGTTGTACAGTTTAATTAGGTCTATCAGATGCTGCAATTATATTTCCAATATCTCTAATAGCTTTCGAGAAAATGACGAGGAAAATCATGTTTTTATATAAAAATACGTTTTTTTTTACTGCGTAATTATTAGTCATAGAACAAATATTCATAATATCAGTTGTACAGTAGAATTAGTTGTATCAGATGATGCAATGATATTTCCAATATCTCTAATAGCTTTCGAGAAAACGAGGAAGAAAGTAATTTAAAAAAAAGTAAAATTATGTATTTATTAGTAATAGTTAAAATATTCATAATGACAATAGTAGATTTTAATCAGGTCTATCGAATGCTGCAATGATATTTCCAATATCTCAAATAGCTTTCGAGAAAATGAGGAGGAATGTCATGTTTTTATATAAATATTTAGTTTCATTTTACTGCGTAATTATTAGTCATAGAACAAATATTCATAATGTCAGTTTTACAGTTTAATTAGGTCTATCAAATGCTGCAGTGATATTTCCAATATCTCTAATAGCTTTCGAGAAAATGAGGAGGAAAATCATGTTTTTATATAAATATTAAGTTTCATTTTACTGCGTAATTATTAGTCATAGAACAAATATTCATAATGAGAGTTGTATAGTTTAATTAGGTGTATCAGATGCTGCAATGATATTTCCAATATCTCTAATAGCTTTCGAGAAAATGAGGAGGAAAGTCATGTTTTAATATAAATATTAAGTTTCATTTTACTGCGTAATTATTAGCCATAGAACAAATATTCATAATATCAGTTGTACAGTTTAATTAGGTGTATCAGATGCTGCAATGATATTTCCAATATCTCTAATAGCTTTCGAGAAAATGAGGAGAAAAGTTATGTTTATATAGATATATTAAGTTTCATTTTACTGAGTAATTATTAGTCATAGAACAAATATTCATAATGACAGTTGTACAGTTTAATTAGGTGTATCAGACGCTGTAATGATATTTCCAATATCTCTAATAGCTTTCGAGAAAATTAGGAGGAAAGTCATGTTTTTATATAAATATAAAGTTTAATTTTGCTGCGTAATTATTAGTCATGGAACAAATATTCATAATTTCAATTTTACAGTTTAATTAGGTCTATCAGATGCTGCAGTGATATTTCCAATATCTCTAATAGCTTTCCAGAAAATGAGGAGGAAATTCATGTTTATATATAAATATTAAGTTTCATTTTACTGCGTAATTATTAGTCATAGAACAAATATTCATAATGACAGTTGTACAGTTTAATTAGTTGTATCAGATGCTGCAATCATATTTCCAATATCTCTAATAGCTTTCGGGAAAATGAGTAGGAAAGTCAAGTTTTTATATAAATATTAAGTTTCATTTTACTGCGTAATTATTAGTCATAGAACAAATATTCATAATATCAGTTGTACAGTTTAATTAGGTCTATCAGATGCTGCAATTATATTTCCAATATCTCTAATAGCTTTCGAGAAAATGACGAGGAAAATCATGTTTTTATATAAAAATACGGTTTTTTTTTACTGCGTAATTATTAGTCATAGAACAAATATTCATAATATCAGTTGTACAGTAGAATTAGTTGTATCAGATGATGCAATGATATTTCCAATATCTCTAATAGCTTTCGAGAAAACGAGGAAGAAAGTAATTTTAAAAAAAGTAAAATTATGTATATATTAGTAATAGTTAAAATATTCATAATGACAATAGTAGATTTTAATCAGGTCTATCAGATGCTGCAATGATATTTCCAATATCTCAAATAGCTTTCGAGAAAATGAGGAGGAATGTCATGTTTTTATATAAATATTTAGTTTCATTTTACTGCGTAATTATTAGTCATAGAACAAATATTCATAATGTCAGTTTTACAGTTTAATTAGGTCTATCAAATGCTGCAGTGATATTTCCAATATCTCTAATAGCTTTCGAGAAAATGAGGAGGAAAATCATGTTTTTATATAAATATTAAGTTTCATTTTACTGCGTAATTATTAGTCATAGAACAAATATTCATAATGAGAGTTGTATAGTTTAATTAGGTGTATCAGATGCTGCAATGATATTTCCAATATCTCTAATAGCTTTCGAGAAAATGAGGAGGAAAGTCATGTTTTAATATAAATATTAAGTTTCATTTTACTGCGTAATTATTAGCCATAGAACAAATATTCATAATATCAGTTGTACAGTTTAATTAGGTATATCAGATGCTGCAATGATATTTCCAATATCTCTAATAGCTTTCGAGAAAATGAGGAGAAAAGTTATGTTTACATAGATATATAAAGTTTCATTTTACTGAGTAATTATTAGTCATAGAACAAATATTCATAATGACAGTTGTACAGTTTAATTAGATGTATCAGACGCTGTAATGATATTTCCAATATCTCTAATAGCTTTCGAGAAAATTAGGAGGAAAGTCATGTTTTTATATAAATATAAAGTTTAATTTTGCTGCGTAATTATTAGTCATGGAACAAATATTCATAATTTCAATTTTACAGTTTAATTAGGTCTATCAGATGCTGCAGTGATATTTCCAATATCTCTAATAGCTTTCCAGAAAATGAGGAGGAAATTCATGTTTATATATAAATATTAAGTTTCATTTTACTGCGTAATTATTAGTCATAGAACAAATATTCATAATATCAGTTGTACAGTTTAATTAGGTCTATCAGATGCTGCAATTATATTTCCAATATCTCTAATAGCTTTCGAGAAAATGACGAGGAAAATCATGTTTTTATATAAAAATACGTTTTTTTTTACTGCGTAATTATTAGTCATGGAACAAATATTCATAATATCAGTTGTACAGTAGAATTAGTTGTATCAGATGATGCAATGATATTTCCAATATCTCTAATAGCTTTCGAGAAAACGAGGAAGAAAGTAATTTAAAAAAAAGTAAAATTATGTATTTATTAGTAATAGTTAAAATATTCATAATGACAATAGTAGATTTTAATCAGGTCTATCGAATGCTGCAATGATATTTCCAATATCTCAAATAGCTTTCGAGAAAATGAGGAGGAATGTCATGTTTTTATATAAATATTTAGTTTCATTTTACTGCGTAATTATTAGTCATAGAACAAATATTCATAATGTCAGTTTTACAGTTTAATTAGGTCTATCAAATGCTGCAGTGATATTTCCAATATCTCTAATAGCTTTCGAGAAAATGAGGAGGAAAATCATGTTTTTATATAAATATTAAGTTTCATTTTACTGCGTAATTATTAGTCATAGAACAAATATTCATAATGAGAGTTGTATAGTTTAATTAGGTGTATCAGATGCTGCAATGATATTTCCAATATCTCTAATAGCTTTCGAGAAAATGAGGAGGAAAGTCATGTTTTAATATAAATATTAAGTTTCATTTTACTGCGTAATTATTAGCCATAGAACAAATATTCATAATATCAGTTGTACAGTTTAATTAGGTGTATCAGATGCTGCAATGATATTTCCAATATCTCTAATAGCTTTCGAGAAAATGAGGAGAAAAGTTATGTTTATATAGATATATTAAGTTTCATTTTACTGAGTAATTATTAGTCATAGAACAAATATTCATAATGACAGTTGTACAGTTTAAATTAGGTGTATCAGACGCTGTAATGATATTTCCAATATCTCTAATAGCTTTCGAGAAAATTAGGAGGAAAGTCATGTTTTTATATAAATATAAAGTTTAATTTTGCTGCGTAATTATTAGTCATGGAACAAATATTCATAATTTCAATTTTACAGTTTAATTAGGTCTATCAGATGCTGCAGTGATATTTCCAATATCTCTAATAGCTTTCCAGAAAATGAGGAGGAAATTCATGTTTATATATAAATATTAAGTTTCATTTTACTGCGTAATTATTAGTCATAGAACAAATATTCATAATGACAGTTGTAAGTTTAATTAGTTGTATCAGATGCTGCAATCATATTTCCAATATCTCTAATAGCTTTCGGGAAAATGAGTAGGAAAGTCAAGTTTTTATATAAATATTAAGTTTCATTTTACTGCGTAATTATTAGTCATAGAACAAATATTCATAATATCAGTTGTACAGTTTAATTAGGTCTATCAGATGCTGCAATTATATTTCCAATATCTCTAATAGCTTTCGAGAAAATGACGAGGAAAATCATGTTTTTATATAAAAATACGTTTTTTTTTACTGCGTAATTATTAGTCATAGAACAAATATTCATAATATCAGTTGTACAGTAGAATTAGTTGTATCAGATGATGCAATGATATTTCCAATATCTCTAATAGCTTTCGAGAAAACGAGGAAGAAAGTAATTTAAAAAAAGTAAAATTATGTATTTATTAGTAATAGTTAAAATATTCATAATGACAATAGTAGATTTTAATCAGGTCTATCAGATGCTGCAATGATATTTCCAATATCTCAAATAGCTTTCGAGAAAATGAGGAGGAATATCATGTTTTTATATAAATATTTAGTTTCATTTTACTGCGTAATTATTAGTCATAGAACAAATATTCATAATGTCAGTTTTACAGTTTAATTAGGTCTATCAAATGCTGCAGTGATATTTCCAATATCTCTAATAGCTTTCGAGAAAATGAGGAGGAAAATCATGTTTTTATATAAATATTAAGTTTCATTTTACTGCGTAATTATTAGTCATAGAACAAATATTCATAATGAGAGTTGTATAGTTTAATTAGGTGTATCAGATGCTGCAATGATATTTCCAATATCTCTAATAGCTTTCGAGAAAATGAGGAGGAAAGTCATGTTTTTATATAAATATTAAGTTTAATTTTACTGCGTAATTATTAGTCATAGAACAAATATTCATAATTTCAGTTTACAGTTTAATTAGGTCTATCAGATGCTGCAGTGATATTTCCAATATCTCTAATAGCTTTCCAGAAAATGAGGAGGAAATTCATGTTTATATATAAATATTAAGTTTCATTTTACTGCGTAATTTATTAGTCATAGAACAAATATTCATAATGACAGTTGTACAGTTTAATTAGTTGTATCAGATGCTGCAATGCATATTTCCAATATCTCTAATAGCTTTCGGGAAAATGAGGAGGAAAGTCAAGTTTTTATATAAATATTAAGTTTCATTTTACTGCGTAATTATTAGTCATAGAACAAATATTCATAATATCAGTTGTACAGTTTAATTAGGTCTATCAGATGCTGCAATTATATTTCCAATATCTCTAATAGCTTTCGAGAAAATGACGAGGAAAATCATGTTTTTATATAAAAATACGTTTTTTTTTACTGCGTAATTATTAGTCATGGAACAAATATTCATAATATCAGTTGTACAGTAGAATTAGTTGTATCAGATGATGCAATGATATTTCCAATATCTCTAATAGCTTTCGAGAAAACGAGGAAGAAAGTAATTTAAAAAAAAGTAAAATTATGTATTTATTAGTAATAGTTAAAATATTCATAATGACAATAGTAGATTTTAATCAGGTCTATCAGATGCTGCAATGATATTTCCAATATCTCAAATAGCTTTCGAGAAAATGAGGAGGAATGTCATGTTTTTATATAAATATTTAGTTTCATTTTACTGCGTAATTATTAGTCATAGAACAAATATTCATAATGTCAGTTTTACAGTTTAATTAGGTCTATCAAATGCTGCAGTGATATTTCCAATATCTCTAATAGCTTTCGAGAAAATGAGGAGGAAAATCATGTTTTTATATAAATATTAAGTTTCATTTTACTGCGTAATTATTAGTCATAGAACAAATATTCATAATGAGAGTTGTATAGTTTAATTAGGTGTATCAGATGCTGCAATGATATTTCCAATATCTCTAATAGCTTTCGAGAAAATGAGGAGGAAAGTCATGTTTTAATATAAATATTAAGTTTCATTTTACTGCGTAATTATTAGCCATAGAACAAATATTCATAATATCTGTTGTACAGTTTAATTAGGTATATCAGATGCTGCAATGATATTTCCAATATCTCTAATAGCTTTCGAGAAAATGAGGAGAAAAGTTATGTTTATATAGATATATTAAGTTTCATTTTACTGAGTAATTATTAGTCATAGAACAAATATTCATAATGACAGTTGTACAGTTTAAATTAGGTGTATCAGACGCTGTAATGATATTTCCAATATCTCTAATAGCTTTCGAGAAAATTAGGAGGAAAGTCATGTTTTTATATAAATATAAAGTTTAATTTTGCTGCGTAATTATTAGTCATGGAACAAATATTCATAATTTCAATTTTACAGTTTAATTAGGTCTATCAGATGCTGCAGTGATATTTCCAATATCTCTAATAGCTTTCCAGAAAATGAGGAGGAAATTCATGTTTATATATAAATATTAAGTTTCATTTTACTGCGTAATTATTAGTCATAGAACAAATATTCATAATGACAGTTGTAAAGTTTAATTAGTTGTATCAGATGCTGCAATCATATTTCCAATATCTCTAATAGCTTTCGGGAAAATGAGTAGGAAAGTCAAGTTTTTATATAAATATTAAGTTTCATTTTACTGCGTAATTATTAGTCATAGAACAAATATTCATAATATCAGTTGTACAGTTTAATTAGGTCTATCAGATGCTGCAATTATATTTCCAATATCTCTAATAGCTTTCGAGAAAATGACGAGGAAAATCATGTTTTTATATAAAAATACGTTTTTTTTTACTGCGTAATTATTAGTCATGGAACAAATATTCATAATATCAGTTGTACAGTAGAATTAGTTGTATCAGATGATGCAATGATATTTCCAATATCTCTAATAGCTTTCGAGAAAACGAGGAAGAAAGTAATTTTAAAAAAAGTAAAATTATGTATTTATTAGTAATAGTTAAAATATTCATAATGACAATAGTAGATTTTAATCAGGTCTATCAGATGCTGCAATGATATTTCAAATATCTCAAATAGCTTTCGAGAAAATGAGGAGGAATGTCATGTTTTTATATAAATATTAAGTTTCATTTTACTGCTTAATTATTAGTCATAGAACAAATATTCATAATGACAGTTGTACAGTTTAAATAGGTGTATCAGATGCTGCAATCATATTTCTAATATCTCTAATAGCTTTCGGGAAAATGAGTAGGAAAGTCAAGTTTTTATATAAATATTAAGTTTCATTTTACTGCGTAATTATTAGTCATAGAACAAATATTCATAATATCAGTTGTACAGTTTAATTAGGTCTATCAGATGCTGCAATGATATTTCCAATATCTCTAATAGCTTACGAGAAAATGAGGAGGAAAGTCATGTTTTTAAATAAATATTAAGTTTAATTTTACTGCGTAATTGTTAGTCATAGAACAAATATTCATAATGACAGTTGTACAGTTTAATTAGGTGTATCAGATGCTGCAATGATATTTCCAATATCTCTAATAGCTTTCGGGAAAATGAGGAGGAAATTCATGTTTTTAAATAAATATTAAGTTTAATTTTACTGCGTAATTATTAGTCATAGAAAAAATATTGATAATATCAGTTGTACAGTTTAATTAGGTGTATCAGCTGTTGCAATGATATTTCCAATATCTCTAATAGCTTTCGAGAAAATGAGGAGGAAAGTCATGTTTTTAAATAAATATTAAGTTTCATTTTACTGCGTAATTATTAGTCATAGAACAAATATTCATAACATCAGTTGTACAGTTTAATTAGGTCTCTCAGATGCTGCAATTATATTTCCAATATCTCTAATAGCTTTCGAGAAAATGACGAGGAAAATCATGTTTTTATAAAAAAATACGGTTTTATTTTACTGCGTAATTATTAGTCATAGAACAAATATTCATAATATCAGTTGTACAGTTGAATTAGGTGTATCAGATGATGCAATGATATTTCCAATATCTCTAATAGTTTTCGAGAAAACGAGGAAGAAAGTAATTTTTAAAAAAGTAAAATTCAGTATTTATTAGTACTAGTGAAAATATTCATAATGACAGTTTTACAGTTTAATTAGGTCTATCAGATGCTGCAATGATATTTCCAATATCTCTAATAGCTTTCGAGAAAATGAGGAGGAATGTCATGTTTTTATATAAATATTAAGTTTCATTTTACTGCGTAATTATTAGTCATAGAACAAATATTCATAATATCAGTTGTACAGTTTAATTAGGTGTATCAGATGCTGCAGTGATATTTCCAATATCTCTAATAGCTTTCGAGAAAATGAGGAGGAAAGTCATGTTTTTAAATAAATATTAAGTTTCATTTTACTGCGTAATTATTAGTCATAGAACAAATATTCATAATATCAGTTGTACAGTTTAATTAGGTCTATCAGATGCTGCAATTATATTTCCAATATCTCTAATAGCTTTCGAGAAAATGAGGAGGAATGTCATGTTTTTATATAAATATATAGTTTCATTTTACTGCGTAATTATTAGTCATAGAACAAATATTCATAATGTCAAATTTACAGTTTAATTAGGTCTATCAGATGCTGCAGTGATATTTCCAACATCTCTAATAGCTTTCGAGAAAATGAGGAGGAAAATCATGTTTTTATATAAATATTAAGTTTCATTGTACTGCGTAATTATTAGTCATATAACAAATATTCATAATGAGAGTTGTACAGTTTAATTAGGTGTATCAGAACCTGCAATGATATTTCCAATATTTCTAATAGCTTTCGAGAAAATGAGGAGGAAAGTCATGTTTTTAAATAAATATTAAGTTTAATTTTACTGCGTAATTATTAGTCATAGAACAAATATTCATAATATCAGTTGTACAGTTGAATTAGGTGTATCAGATGCTGCAATGATATTTCTAATATCTCTAATAGCTTTCGGGAAAATGAGGAGGAATGTCATGTTTATATATAAATATTAAGTTTCATTTTACTGCGTAATTATTAGTCATAAAACAAATATTCATAATGACAGTTGTACAGTTTAATTAGGTGTATCAGATGCTGCAATGATATTTCCAATATTTCCAATGTTTTCAATATCCAATATCTAATGCTAGCTAGAAGAGCCCGTCGCTGACGGCCGACGGAGCGACGGTTATATATTGCTGCCGGCGGTGTTGCCAAACCGCAGTTATCGTACCGTAAAATTATCTATTGAATATCACATAAATACTCATAAGAACGGTAATTCTGATACATAAGACAATAGAAATTTGTAAATAATGATAAAAGTTGTTACACTGGCCTATACTTATTGTCATCATACGTTTGGTATATGCATGGGAATGATATAAAGATCTTGGCACAGACGTCGTGCCGCAAACACAGGAGAGGGAGACGCTGCTGGCACATACGGTGTGCCGCAAGAACTGAATGGGTTAAGAAAGTGAAGAGATGCTTGCTATTGTGAACACGGTTTTAAGGGGTAAAGGAAGATTTGCTGAAGAAGAAAATTTATGTGATGGGAGTAAGAAGGAAAGACGCTGCTAGAGGGATGCTGTGCCGAACTATATGGAGGAGTAGGAGTAGGAAGAGGAGGAGGAGGAAGAGGAGGAGGAAGAGGAGGAGGAGGAGGAGGAGGAGGAGGAGGAGGAGGAGGAGGGGGAGGAGACGTAGGTGGTGTGGTTTCTAAAATGTGAAGAATATTGTTTGGGGAAGATTTCAGAAGGAAGGGAAAGGAAGGGAAGAGAAAGAAGGAAGAAAGGGAGGAAAGTGGAGGAGACGGGGAAGATGCGGACATGCCAGAGAAAGTTACCGTAAAATAACATGTAAGTCTTGCCATTTTTTTCCCCAGATTTCTCGTATTTTCCCTAAGAGGAGAAAACCGTTCCAGAGATAAGAAGATGCATTGGAAAATAGATTCGTTTGTTCCCATTGTTTTTTCTTCTTTTTATTTCCCTTCCTTTTGGTTTGCTTCACGATCGTATCCATGTTTTTCCGCAGAATTTTTTGTTTATCTTGTATGTTGAAATAGACACGTGATTTTGAGTTCAATGTAAATTCAATCGTTGTCTTATTTTGTATTGTAATATTTTTCGTTCATCGTGTTATTTTTACGGTTCATTCTACGTATAGTTTACCAGCGAGACTCTGTTTGTTTACCTTATTCATTCATACACAAACAGATAACGTCACGCCCTGGGGATGATGTTACGTTGTATTAATGTCGTTGTCGCATAACTTGAACGACATAATTTGAGCTTTAACGTCAGGTGTCATAAGGGCTTTATAACTTTGCCTTCAGGAGTTTGGGTGATGCAGAGGCTTCTCATCTCACCTCGTCAATGCAGTTAGCGACCAAAGTTTACTAACTTCCTAAATTATCGAGCCTCTTGGGTGAAGACTTGCGTCCCAGGAGTCTATATGTCGTCCACCAGCGCTGCTTCCGTCTGGCGAAACAGAGTATTGAGTCCCACGCTGGTTCATGGCTCCTGGGTGTGGTAGGATCGGTTATACTTATGATCAATGAATTATTAAAGCCATCCACTGTATTAAACTAAGACTAAGCTGTAACAAAAGGTATGGAAATGAATAAAATTAATTGTTTCCGTCCGCTAAAACAGAATCTAGAGTGACACTTGGTTGTGGTAGGCATTGTTTTGTGTAAAAACGAAGAATTGATAAAGCCAACCCGTGCATTAAGCAAAGAACAGGCTACGATCATGAAAAAACTGCCGCTCCAGTCCGCTAAAACAGTCAAGAAACACACTCCCACTAACATGAATTTTTTTAAACAACAAATGTCTCTCGATAGATTGTTGACGGTCGATTTTTCTTTCAAACAAATAATTTCCACGGTTTGAAAGACCTGAGTTTGATTAAGTAAACTTTGGAGAGATAAGCCTTTCAAGTTTAATCCAGGTTCACGATGAAAGTGGTGCGTTGAGTTGGTGACGCCTTTGTGCAGCGGCCTTGGGGATCGCTGTCAATATATTTCATGTCTCACATCCAAAGCTATTCATTGTATTTACAAAGTCTGTAATGTTTCGTTGCTTTCAGTTACAAGTCAATTTCGAGATATTAGGTAAAGAATCAGGTCAAGGGCATTCTAACCAACAATCAAACCAACCAATTGAAATAATGGTTTCTTGGGAATCATATAAAGATAATATTTGGCTTGAGAAAATTAAATGTTCAAAAGATGACATATGTGAACACAATATCAGTAAACATTGTCTATATAATGAAACTTGACTTTTAAATTTATCAGATATTAAACATGAGTGTAGTCAGACTCAACAACTTTCGTCTGCTAAAACACCGCTTCCTAACGAGGACTATTATATTTGTCCAAGAAGCGGGAAAATTAAGTCTACTATTTTTAAGTCATGGCAAACGAGAGGTGCTAATTAGAGACTGCTCTCAAAACAACATTAACTGCATCTTTAGAAGCTAAGGTTAGTTCTTTCTTAATGCAACGTAGAAGATGAAGTTCACAACCTCTTCTTCCTCCTCCTCCTCCTCCTCCTCCTCCTCCTCCTCCTCCTCTTCCTCCTCCTCCTCCTTATCCTCCTCCTCCTCCTCCTCCTCCTCCTCCTCCTCCTCCTCCTCCTCCTCCTCCTCCTCCTCCTCCTCCTCCTCCTCTCACCAGCCGCCTCTCTTGCATGCTTCATTGCCTCCACGTTACTAACGACCTTATTATCAATCACGCCATCTGTTACGGTGACCTTGAAGTGGGTGATTAGAGGTGTGAAGACGCTGGGTCGATGATCTAATCAAGTCACTTCAAACTACAGAGCCTCATCCCCTTCCTCCCCTTCCCCCCTCACATTAACCGCTTAAATAACTGTAATCATATCTCTAGTTGCGTCGCTCCCCTCTTTATTTATATTCTCTCTCTCTTTCTCTCTCTCTCTCCTCCCTCTTTTTTTTCATTACCGGACGTGGTAGATTCCTGTACCGTACTAAATAAAGCCATAAAACTAGGCGTCCTTGGTACTAAAAGAGCGTCGTGGATAGGTATTAAAAACCTTGAAATATGTAAAAAAAAAAAAAATGTACATATACGAACTGAAGTTGTCGCTCTGAACGGCTTTATGGGAGGGACAAGGGAGAGAAAAAAAAATCTTCCCCCTCTCGCAGTAAAGTAATTTTTGGTGACGTTTATGTCCATCTCAGTCTCGGCAGCGTTGATTCCCCTCCTTGTTTACGATTTCCGAGAAGGTTAAACGTACGAGGCGCCAACACGAGGCTCGAGGATGACGTACTGGGACTAGGGGGCGCGGTGTTCCTTGGCCTTCTCATGTTATACTAGGGAGGAGGAGGAGCAGGAGGAGAAAAAAATGTGTAGAAAGAATATGTAGCGGAAAAAACAGCGTAGGACGAGGGAAAGAGATAAACATTTAGAAAGAAAAGTTAGGAAGAAAGGAATTGGGAGTAATTGGTGGTGAATAGAGGGTAGGATGAGGGAACGAGAGAAATGAAGAAAAAAATTTGAAGAGAGAATAGGGAATAGGTAGTAAAAAACAGAGAGTAGGATAAAGAAAATGAGATAAAAAAATGTGAAGAGAGATAGGAATAAGGAGTAGGCGGTGGAATAGAGGGAGATAGGAGAAAAAAATTTAAATGAGGGGGAGGCAAAGGAAGCCTAGAATGAAAAGGGAAATCAACAAAGATAAGATCTAAGAAAGACATCAAAAAAAGATGGAAGAGAGAGGGGAAAATATAGAAAAAAAATCAAAAGGGGAAAGACATATAAAGAGAGGAAGAAAGGGGGAGAGAATGAGGGTAAATCATTATTTTTAGTTATTTCCAGAGAGATGTCATTTAGGAAAGTTTAATCTGACAAAGAACAATTATTTCTTGCACTAATTTCCACTTTCTTTTTTTTTTACATTAAAAGTTTGTAGTGTCTTATACATTAACTCTAAGTGCAAGTGTCTATTTTTTCTAAGTCACATGTAAACATTTAAGTAAAGTTAAATGAAAGTTATAGTGAATAATAAGATCAATTATTCACAGAGAGAGAGAGAGAGAGAGAGAGAGAGAGAGAGAGAGAGAGAGAGAGAGAGAGAGAGAGAGAGAGAGAGAGAGAGAGAAAAAGAGAGAGAAAGGAGACAGAGACAGAGAGCAAGGGACACAGGATGAATGGGAATGAAAGACACGTGCAAGACTGTCTCTGAGGTTGATATATGAAGGCCACGAGGCAGACGTGTCCGATATTGGGCGTAAGATTTTAAGAGAGTGTGAAGGAGTGAAGGAGTAGTCGATGGGTCTCTCCCCTTCCCTCCCCTCCCTCCCCTTCCCTCCCCTTCCCTCCCCTTCCCTCTCTTCCACTCCTCCACTCTCTTGTACCCTCTTTTTCACCTTCAACTCCATCTAACGTCTCCCTATTTTTTTTTTTATTACCTTTCTCTATGTCTTTTATTTTTCTTTCTTGCTCTCTTTTTCTCTCTTTACCTCTTGCCCTCTCTCTCTCTCTCTATCTCATTGACAGAGAGAGAGAGAGAGAGAGAGAGAGAGAGAGAGAGAGAGAGAGAGAGAGAGAGAGAGAGAGAGAGAGAGAGAGAAAGAGAGGGAGAGAGAGGGAGAGAGAAAGGTTCTGGTATACATGAATAAAGAAGAGATGGAGGGAGGAAAAGAGTGATGGATGGAAGGATTGGATGAAGACAAACACACACAGGTACACACAGGTGAGAGGCGGATGTCACCTGTGTGGGAGGCGACTTTTGAGATACGTTTTGTTTTCAAGTCAACATCGATTTTTTTTCTTCTTCTTTTTTTGCATCTTTTGTTTCATTGCTACGTGCCTTTCCATTCTCTTTACTCATTGGCTGTGTTTCCTTACCTTTATTCACTTCCTTCTCTATTCCTCCTTCGTATGCTTGTGTCATCTGTTCTTCTTTCATAGTTTTCTTCTTACTCATTCTTTATTTAGTTTATCCTTACTCCCTTTTCGTGTTGTGTATCTATTCTTTTTATTCTCAATCCACATTCATTTTCCTTTATCCACAATTTCCCTTCATTCTCAAAACGTCAATATTTCCATCTTTCCTTCCAACATCTTTTTCCCTCACCAAATTTCCCGCTGACTGATCCCGTAAAATACAACAGAACAGTGAAATACAGCAAAATACTCCCTGAAATATGTCTTCCCATCGCCTTGCATCATTCACGGAACTAGAATCGGTCATTGCGGGAAGGAGAGGAAGCGACTGCGTTCCCATGTAGCTGAAATATTCACGGGGACGAAAGAGAGAGAGAGAGAGAGAGAGAGAGAGAGAGAGAGAGAGAGAGAGAGAGAGAGAGAGAGAGTATTGCTTAGTTTTATCTACATTTATCTAATATCTTTTTTTCTCTCTTTGTTTTTCATTCTTTTTTTCCCCTTTTTTCTTTCAATTTAACACGAAAACCAGTTGCATCATTTTGTGTGTAAGATTTTTGGATATTTAAGTTTTTCCGCCATATATTTACACACGAGAAAGATGCGTTAAACCTTTCATTATAAAGATAATTATATACTAATCAAATTTCTACACCTATCATTACTATCTGCTATCCATTTACCTGCGTGTTAATACCAATACTTAAATCTATTTCCAACCCTTACACCTCC